>BDUI01006307.1:40531-50646 GCA_002335545.1 Apodemus speciosus
TGTGCGCCACCCTTTATGAAGCAAGGGAAATAAGAGAATAGAACGAAATGTCACAGTGGTTATAGGGCAGTTTTAATTTCCATTTCTGTACTTCATTTGAAATACTATTCCTTAATGCCAGCAGATAGAATAATGCCAAATGTTATTGCTTTCAGTGAGTCTCAAATAAGGAGCAAAACTCCACACATATCATACACTTACCTGGTTATGACTTCATCTTTTAAAGATGCAGTAGAGATTACAGTTAAGGTACCTGGGAAATTTCATGTGGTGTCTATCTATAACGGACGAGTAGTATATGTTCATTAAGCTCCACTCCCTAGTCAAGACCATTTTAAGGATTAGTCAAGAAAAATGTTGCTTGTGAGAACAAACAAACCTAGAGACCTTATGTTAAGTGAAATATGTCAGCAGAGAAAGACAGATTACCAGCATATTCTTCCTGTGGGTGGATGCCAAAATAGTTGATCTCAGTATTGAATAGTGATTTCTAGAAGCTGGAAAGTATATGGGAGAGCAAGACAAGAGAAAAGCTGGTTAAGTTCTAGGGTTTTACATCATAGGTTTGGGGTAGCAAAAGCTGTTTGTAATGCCTAGTCTACGTATCTTTAAATAGTATGTTGTATACCCAACTAAGTGCAATAATTAAAATCACAGAAAGAATTTAAAAAGAAAAAAAAATTATCCTAGTTTACCATGGGTTATGGAGTGTAACTGGCTACCAGAAATGACTTCCTAGATGCCAGGCGTCCAGCACCTTTTCCTGCTGTCACTGGGACTCTAAAATGGAAGATTCAAAATGTCACCATTAACTACCATTTAAAAAAGAACTCTTTTAAAGTCTTGCCAATTCTTTTAAAATGGAAAAATGAACCAAATAAACAAAGAAAGAACAAAAGTTGACCTTGCCCCCTGTCCTCTCCCCTTCAAACAAGGGTTTTCATTAGGTGACCTAGGCTTATGAGAGGTCAAATCTTTTCCTCAAATCTTCTCCTTCATACCTCAGCCTCCTGAATTCTGAGATCACAGAACCTCCCCATAACACAGTTTCTCTCTTCCCTTTCTCACCTCCCTGTCTCAACTCTCCTCCCCCACTCTCATACTCGCCTCTCTCCTCTCTTCTTATCCACCCCTCTTTTCTCTACAATATGAAGTGGAATTTTCACTTATTGCTTAAAACCAGGTCTAAGGCAGAATGGAGTCAACAATGGAGTCAAGCCCCCTCCTTGACTGGATGTTCTGCTGGCTGATTTGAAGGATCAAGTTTTAATAAAGGAAACAAGCAATCACTCATCCATTCTAGAATTTTATGTTTGGAGGAAAGAGAATAATTCGTCATAGAAATGGTGAAAAAGAAACCTTGATTTAGAAAAAAATGACTTGTGACTGGATTCAGGAGATTATTGTGGAAAAAGACTTTATGTTTCATTGGCTACTGGGGGATGAAAGCAGAGAACTGCCAAGATGACTAATGTTTGAAATTCCAAGCTCTTGGGGCATCAGTGTCATGGGCCAGAGCTTGAGAATTGGAGAAAAAATAGCAGTCATTTTGTAAAGGGCATGGATTTCAAGGGGATGAAAGGGGTCCATATGTGGTTTAAAATCTAACATTCAGGCTACATGTGATTTGAAAGTGATTGGGTAACAAGTGAAGTTATGAACCAGTGCCCAACTCTTCATGAAGCCCAAGACATCTGGGCCCAACAAGGGACCAAAACTTAGGAGAAAAGGGGACTAGCGTGTGAGACCAGGGGTTGGAAAGTCACTTTCAATAAGATGTACAGAGATGGAGATAATATCCTCCAGCCCTGAACAAAGAGCAAAGATCTCATGCCTTTTCTTGCCCTTGTTTTGGCTAAAACAGATACATGGACCAATGAAAAGCAAGAATATAATGCTGTGTTAAAGTAATAACACAGTGTTGGAGTATACTTTAGAGGCAAGCCAAATCTTCATTCAAACCACTTTAGAAATCTTTGGAATGGCATGAACTCTGAGCATTGGCAGCCTGGCTCTATTGATTTTATTGTTCATTCAATCTAAGAGGGCTTCTGCGTTATGAATAGAGAGAATACTTCTGAACTATTGGGCTGTGTCGGCCAAGAACCCAGGACTCTTGATCTCGGGCAGTGAACAGTGCCTGATCTGCATCTCAGGTGTTGTCAGACCTACATATACAAAAAGAAGAATCTACTTCCCTTTTGTAGTAGGCTATTCCTTCCCGACCCATACATATCCTAATATAGCCTCTATGGCTAGTCAACCAGATCCAAGGATGTGGGGGTGGGGGGAAGGTTGTCACCACAATGACCAAAAAAAGGCTGATGTATTTGAAAAGAGACAGAAACAGCAGGAAATTTGTTGTTTGTTTGTTTGTTGAGACTAGTATATTATTGCAAGCCTTTCTGGGAAAGGCTTCCTTTGAGTCAGATAAAAAACTGCAGAATAAAGAGAAGTGCTATTGTGTTGGAGAGCCGACAGAATGTCTGACTTCTTGTAAAATGTCTTTTCTGTAACTTTCAGGTGATCGTCAGTATAATCATCCGATCTTAAGCAGCGCTACCCAGACCCCTACACATGGTGAGAGTTGATTGACAGCACCCTGCATCCCATTTGCATGCCATGTGGCTCCATTCCAAGGATGGGAGAAGAAGGTGGAGCTATGTGCCTGCCTTTCCCCAGCCCACACAGCTTTGCTCTTCCTTTGAGAGCATTGTCCCTGGATGTTTGTGTCTTTGACATAAGAATGATTTTTTTCTGCCATAAAAGAGAAGGGAGACCCTTCCTCAATTCATTCATATTTGTAATCTCCATTGCTTCTTTTGGCCACAGATTCTAAACATCTATGGCAAGGAGATTAATGTTCTCTTTTGCTTAAAGCCTTTAGGTATCATTAACAAGTGAAACAAGACTTATTTGAACCATCTTGACCCTCCCCAAACTAATTGATATTTGACAAAACTCAAGATTGATTTGAGCATTACCCTCTCAGCAGAGATGCTGATGGTTGCCCAGAAGAGGGCTGTTAGCAAACAGACAATGGGTGGTAAGACCACCTTTTCCTGTCAGGTTCTTATGTCCTCCCAGAAAACAATTTGGATCCCCCAGATAAAAACTATTTGGATTCTCTCTCAAAATTCAATAGAATATTTAACAGCCCTGTAAAGTGTGATCTGTCAGTCTTATGCTTGTCTCCTCACTATCAAGGCTTAAGTAATTAAATAATAATGATCAATAGGTGTTTCTTGAGAGACACAAAACAAAGATCAATCTGAAGCCAGGTCTGATTGTACAGGCTTACAATCTTAGATAATAAGGAACATGGGGCAGGAGCATTGCCAGTTTCAAGGCCTGTTTGAGACAGAGAATCTGTTCAAGGGCAAACTGGGAAACTTCGTGAGCTATTGTCTCAAAACAAAAACAAAAGCTAGGTCAGTGGTAGCACATTCGCTTAGCATGGACAAGGTCCAGTGTTTATCCCCCATACAAGAGAAAAATAAGATAAACAGTCAGCACCTAGCAAAGGGATAACCATTCTCAAGCCATATTATATAGCACCTTAGCACTGAGGCTAGGGCACATCTGGATTAGGAAAAGGGAATAGGGTATTTTGCCATGCTTTTTCGGTGCTACAGGCAAGTGGACACCTCCTATGAGAGTAGGAAGATACTAAGAAGCTTCTGGTTGTAGTGATATAAGAAACATAGAACTGAGATCAGCTCAAATAGGTTGATGCCAGTTGTAATGTTGATTGTGGGAACAATAAGGAAGACTGAGATCAGGAATATATCTTAAGGTAAGAATTGAGATGGTTTTGTCACTCAAAATTTTTATCTTAATTAGAACCAATGAAGACTGAAATGGAGAGCCAAGAGTATTTGGAAGAATGGAGGCTTGGTTATGGATACCAACTAAGGAATAAGAAAAATAGCCAGCATGCAGGAAATGGTGATAGTGAATTTGAATCTGAATTTATAGAATATGCATTGACTGTAGAAGATACAAGAAAAAAATGTTCCATAGGTAGTTTGAGGTTGAAGACAGAAATGTTTTCATTAATCTTTGAAGTGAATAACAGAAGGCTTGAAAGTGGGGACTCTCTGTGCAAGAATTCTGCTGGGGGAAGTAGAAGGCAGAGGGAGAGAGTCTGAGAGATGGTGTGGGGATTAGAGAGTAGGAAGAAGAGCCAGAAAAAGCAGGCAATGAAAGCTTCCACTTGTTCAGTAACATTCTGGAATGAACAGCTACTGAGATGAGCCTCCTCAGGAAGAGCCAACACAGGCATAGAGTACAAACAGAAGGGCTGTTCCCTACTCCACCTCTTCCCATCTTCTCTCTTCCAGCTGATACAAGGAAATGGGGATAGATGGGGCCCCAATGTAAGTTCTTGAGCAGCTTGCAGAATATTTGAAGTAGAGCTTGTCTGCATTCCTTTCTTGGATGGTACTCCTCCCCCAACGCCAAGAACAATTAGAACTACTTACTAGAAAGGCAGGAAAGGCCTGCATCTGCTTGATCAACACAAAAGCATTGATTAGATCCTTAGTTTGACCCATGCTATTGGAGAAAAACAGGAAACTTAGAAAGCAATTCTATTGATACAAAGATCTTTGAAGTCATTTGGGATGACCCGAATCAAGTCACGTCAAATCATTAGAGGTCAGTGAGAGCCTGAGTGTCACTGAGCGGATGGGGATGGCAGGTGGAAGAGCAGATATCTCTGAGAACTGATAAAATGTAGCAAGGTCACAGTCACAAAACTTTGGTTAAAAAAAAAGCATGATCAGGGAAGGAAAAATAAAGCAGGGCATTCCAATCAAAGACAAGCTTGACCAAGGGGGGCTTAGGCAACCACGGTCAAGACAAAAGGCAGAATGTTCTTGGCTCAGTCGTAATTTCAGAATAAGTGGTAGATAACAGTATCTACTGCATTTGGAATAGGGAGAACTGAGCAATGACCTCAGTGGCAGTAAGATGCCAATACTCAGAGGGAACCCTCTTCTTCTCCAGCATGGTGAGAAGTGAAGAAACAAGTAGTGGATTAGTGGCTATTAAGCAAGTCTAGGGAGCAGCACTCTCAGCACCATGCCCACTCCACTTCCTGGCATCTSTCCTAGTCCATGCCAGGGAGGCTCTCTCCGTACAGCATGTTCTGATCTCTTGGGATACAGAGCATCCCTCACCCCCTCACATATGTACGAAGCTGGCACAAACACCAGCTTATTGGCTGAAATCCCCTGGCTCGATCCCCAGTTCTGGGGGTGACAATGCAGGCAGGGAAGGAGAGAGAAGCCAGGAGTTCCCATGCCTGGGGCAATCCTTGGATACAGCCTAGGAAGGTGACTCTCTCTCTCTCTCTCAGGGACAACAAAATTCTTGCATTCTATAATGCAACACTCTTTGCCAAGAGGTATAGGAAACCACAATTCACCTAAGCATTGATCCCAACTCCGGGCTTGCCCCTTCTCAGAGGACCTATCTATGGCTTTGAGGCGTTCCAAACAAAAAGGATGGATAGATGTTACAGCCAGACTGCTGTTTTCCTACTCATTTCTGGGAATGGTATCACTATCTCCCTGGAAACCAACTGTTGACTCCTTTTTTATGGTACCTCCTCCTCCTCATGTCAATCAAACATTGAGGCATTTTGTTTCCTTCCCCTGAACCTCCATCCCCTACAGAGCCCAATGATGCTCGCTGCTCCTTACCCATCCTTTACTCCTGTCATATGGTTACCCTTAATGTTTCCTCCAGAGCCCACTCAGCCTGAGTATGCCATCATCATGTATCCACTCTGGTGACCATTAGTCAGTCATCTCTATTCCTTTCTCGACTCTTCCCCTGGGCCTGGCAATGAACCATACTCCACTGTGTGTCTGCTGACTTTGGAATCTCGGGGTCTATCTGAGGGAAAGTGGGGGAAAAGAACAAGGTATGATAGGCAGGTTTTGTTCAAGTTTCTCCTTCTAGAAACTTAGAAATTCCTAAGGCAGCCCCTGAGAAAGGGATTAAAGTAAGCAAGCAGTGGTAGCTGTGTAGCTCACGGAGACTTGCCAAACATGGAGCACAGCGAAGCCCAAGGGAGGTGCCCAGAAGGTGAATAGCACATTGGGTTGAGTGTGGCTTGCAGCTGCAAAGGAATAGGGTCCTTCATCCAGCTTCTCCATTGTCACTACAGCTGCTCTAAAGTTGGACTAGCCTAATACCAAAATTAGATCAGTCTACAGCTATTAGGATGAGACAGTACGTTCATGTAGACATGGGTGACTTTATTTGTCATCAGGTTTGTTTTTTATTGGTTTGGTTTGGTTTGGTTTTGAGACAGAGTTTCTCTGTGTAGTCCTAGCTGCCATAGAACTCACTCTGTAAACCAAGCTGGCCTCAAACTCAAAGATACAATTTTAAAGATTTATTTTTTCTTTTTCCTTCCTTCATTCCTTTCTTTTTTCTTTTTTGACATTGAGAATGTTATGATGCTTGTCTTAGGGTTTCTATTGCTGTGATAAAACACCACAACCCCCACAAACATAAAAGCTTGCGGAGGAAGGATTTACCTAGCTTACACTTCCCCATTGCTGCCCCTTGTTGAAGGAAGTCAGGACAGGAAATAGAGGAAGAACATGAAACAAGAATTGAAAAGAAGCCATAGAGGAGTGCTGCTTACTGGCTTGCTCGTTCATGGCTTGCTCAGCCTGCTTTCCTAAGCCTTGTAGGGTGATGGTCCCAGGGAGGGCACTCATCAGTGAGGCAGACCCTCCTACATCAATTATTAATCAAGAAAATGCCCCCACAGACTCGCCTACAGGCAATCTGATAGGAGCATCTTCTCAACTGCAATTCCTCTTCCCATGCGACTCTACCTTGTGTCAAGTGGCCAAAAGGCTAGCTAGGACAATGGTCTTTCATTGCACCTGATTCAGTTTCACCAGACAGACCAGTGATACATGTGGAGGAAGAAACTGTTGCTGAGTGTCCCAATTGAGTCTTCAAGGACTGATCAATATCCATGGGAGCCAGAGGCAGCTACGACAATGCCTTCCCGCAGGGATCTAAGCAGGGAGAAACTGAGTCACAGCCCTCCCCACTGAATCCTAGCATAGGAAAGCAGGGTGGGGACTCTAGTGAGGGATGGAACAGAAAGACAGAGAAAACTTGGCTACACTGCCTTTCTGTTCACTGACACCATGCCTTTGCTTTCCAGAGAAGCCACGGATGAATAACATCCTGACATCGGCCACGGAACCCTATGACCTCTCCTTCTCACGCTCTTACCAGAACTTAGCCCACTTGCCTCCATCATATGAATCTGCAGTGAAGACCAATCCAAGCAAGTACTCATCTCTGAAGAGGCTAAGTAAGTCAAGGCTAGCTGGAGGGTCGGTCTGTCTCAAGGGTCTCCAGGTTCCTCTCTTCCATGTCACTGTCTTATCGAATACCCAGGGGACTAAGTATGGAGGGGGTTGTAGAGAGGATGAAGAAGACAGGCAGAAGCCTTTCTTTTGCTCTGTTCGTCCTGAGCATTTTCCTAGTTAAGAATGATGCTGTAGGGCCCTGAGGCTGCTTTGTCTATCTCTATAAGCTGCACTTACCATTCATCTATCAGATTGCCAGGGGTCTTCTTCTGGTGTGCCATCTTGTAATGGAGGCAGCAAGGGCCCAAGGAACCATTCTATCCCAGCCAAGACTATCTCAAGGACCTGAACCTCCACACAGCTCATGTGAATACTTTCATTATGTCCGTTAAATCTGCCTTATCCAGGGAGCCACCTCTGCAATTTGAGCCTGAAATGGGTGTTGCCATTGGTGGGTTTGACACAACACATGAAAATGCCAGGAAGTGCATTAAGGGACATTTTGCTTGCCTGACCTGATCTGTGTAACCTGCTCTCATTTCCCTACAAAATGAGTCAACACCCCTGCCTGTGTATGTGTGTTCAATCCGTGTGTGTGTGTGTGTGTGTGTGTGTGTGTGTGTGTGTGTGTGTTGGTGATGTTACACAGAGCCCTGTGTATGCTACACAAGCATCTAACTCCTGAGCTGTTCCCCTAGCTTGACAGGTCTCCTTTGGTGGCTGCCCAACTTCAGTAGGTGCTCCACAGCTGAGCAGGTACTTGAAATTCCAGGGTGACCCACTCTGTGATAGCAGTACAGCCCATGTCCGTCACAGCCACATTCAGAGAAATGTTGAGTTTTTGTGGCAACAAATAACCAACTCTAACCATCAGAGAGGTGCCCAGGACTGAAAAAAAAGGGGGCCTCAGTAGGCAAGATAGACCCTACTCCTAACCCTGAGCCCACTGAAGAAGCAGCAGCATTCCCACAGGAGCCAGAGTCCCAAATGCTGTTTGTAGGAGGCCTCCTCTCTGAAATCTGAGACAATGCAGTCTTTGTGTGCCTTGGCAAAGGTCAAGGACCCATAGGAGAACCTACTAGGATGGGAGCCCAAAGCATCTGAGCAACACACACACACACACACACACACACACACAGTATTGTGACAGCCTGCTGCCTGGTGGGCACGAGGAGTACATGTAGGCTGATGATATGGCTGTGTGGGGGCTGGATACCCATGTGTTGGTTCCCTGTACATTGGTTGTTACTCCAGAGAAGGTGTTACTAGGTTCCTAGGTTACAGTGAAGCTAGTCACAAACGCCTCCTGGAGGAGCGTCCTACTTAATTCTAACAGAAGCTGGTTCTGTGCCCAGTTTCCATAAAGAAGTGCTCTATCCATCATCAGAAAGCTGTCAGCTCTACCTGGGTTGTTTTTAGCAAAACCAGGAGCCAATCTACTTCAGAACCACATGCAGCAGACACAGCGGGCAAGCCAAAGGAATGTATATCCTGAGCTTGCCATCAGTTCCACTATGAGCTGTATGGGAAAGTCATTTAACCGGCCTCCCAAGATGATCCCTGAAGGAGAAACAGCATCTGGGGACCCACTGGAGATAGGACTCTGGGACAAAGGCAGTTAGTGCCCCTGAATCAGAACCCATCTTTCACAAGTCCTCAAGGATCAGTTTGTGCATAGAGTAGAGGAGGGAGTTAAGGTTACCTGTCTATGCTCCCTCAYACACACCTACTCTCTACTAAAAGACTTTGATTTCATTATCCTTGTAGATTTTCAGGTTTGTGGCATTAGCTCACGCATGCGCACATGAACACCTCACTCCCGGGGTCGTGACTGCCCCATCACCTCACTGCTTTCTCTCTGTCTCCTTGCAGCTGACAAGGAAGCTGATGAGTATTACATGAGAAGGAGGCACCTGCCAGACCTTGCAGCCCGTGGTACCCTCCCCCTCAATGTCATCCAGATGTCTCAACAGAAGCCGCTTCCTCGAGAACGGCCACGCAGGCCCATCAGGGCCATGTCCCAGGACAGGGTCTTGTCTCCACGTCGGGGACTGCCAGATGAATTTGGCATGCCCTATGATCGCATCTTGTCTGATGAACAGCTGCTTTCCACAGAGCGCCTGCACTCCCAGGACCCGTTGCTGTCTCCAGAGAGGACAGCCTTCCCAGAGCAGTCACTGTCGCGGGCCATCTCGCACACGGACGTCTTTGTGTCCACGCCAGTGCTGGACCGCTACCGCATGACCAAGATGCACTCCCATCCCAGTGCCTCCAATAACTCCTATGCCACCCTGGGCCAGAGCCAGACGGCAGCCAAGCGCCACGCCTTTGCCTCTCGCAGACACAACACGGTGGAGCAGCTGCACTATATCCCTGGCCATCACACCTGCTACACAGCCAGCAAGACCGAAGTGACCGTTTGACCGGCAGAGTAGCCAGGGCTGCTTGGCAGAGTCAGGGCAGGACACAGCAGAGTAGGGCAGGGGCTAGGAGCACAGCATCCCGCCCTGCTCTCCTCCCCTTCCTGGTTCCCCCCATTGAAGCTGGAAGTGGGCTGCCTTTGTCCAGAAAGCCATACCCCCAGGGAGATGGCACCAAATGCCTGGTCCAACAAGCACAGACCCAGGCTCTTTAAAGCTCTTTCTCTCCCAGTAGACTCCCCCTGCAGATGAGAAGTGTGGTTAGGTCTAAGTCTTTTGAACACCTACACCACGCCCTCAGTCCCTGCCCCGCCCCTTCCTGGGGACTCAGCTGCAGGTTCTG
>BDUI01006307.1:62597-73459 GCA_002335545.1 Apodemus speciosus
ATGAAAATTGATTCAGATTTGCACAAAAGTTCAAGACTCTGTCTCTGCATGTGGCTGTGATATTATTTTCTTTGGCCCAGGTTCCATTTGCTGCTAAGGTTACTTGTTGGTCAGCAAAGCCTAGAAACAGGCATAATAAACAAACTGCTGCCAGGGATAGCATTTATCCTACTCCACAAAGCRGAGTCTTTATAGTTTCTAGAATCTAGGTTTCCAATCCTCCAATTCTCCTGTAACCAAATCCTCCTCATASGAGGCATTGGGCTGATATTTTTAAATCCCAAGTCAGACCTAGTAGTATAGATCTGCAAATCTCAACTACTCAGAAGGCTYGGACAAGAGGATCAGAAGTGAGTTCATGGTCAACCTGAGCTAGATCTGTCTCAATAGTGATTGATGGATTGATTGATTGATTGATGGGCTAAGAACCAATCTCAGTGGTAGGAAAATTAGTTATCATTCATGATATCCTAGGTTCAATTCTGCAAAGACATCCTTTCATTTTCTATTCCCAAGGCTTTTTACTCTCCTGAAGTCACTGCTTTTTCTRTACATGGTTAACACATGTCCCAGAACACATTCTCTCATGACACTCACCATCTCTTCTTCTCTAAGTCAGTCTCTCTAACATGGAACAACTCCTAGCAAGTGCACACATGYACTTCCACATGCAGAAGCCCTTGTAGTCTATATCATTAGTGAGAGAAAACCTCAGGGAAAACAAATTTCTTGTTTGGAGGATTTTTAAAGCAGTAAGATTTAATCTTAATGCTCACAAATACATATAATGACTAAATTATACTAATAGTCCTCAAAAGAAACTCTTGAGACTACCCTTGTTGAACATACAAAAACAAGGCTTAAATTAAAAGCACACTCAAAAACTGAGCTTCCTTCCTTGTTCCTTTCCTCCCTTCCTCCCTCCCTCCCTTTCTCCATGCTACCTTCCTTTCTTCCTTCTTTCCTATCTTTCTTTTTTCCTTCCTTCAATTTTTCCTTCTGCCTTTCTTCCTTCTTTCCTTCTCTTCCTCTTTCCCTCCTCCTTCACTCCCTCCCTTCTTTCCTTTCTTCTTTCCTTCCTGCCCTCCTTCCATCCTTTCTTCTGTCCTTTCATTAGAGTGCCATGCTGTGGCCCCAGGCCAAACTGGCTCGGAACTCACCAGGAGTCCACTGATTGAACTTGGGATCTTCCTGCCTGGGTTTCCTGAGTGCTAAAATTGCATTTCTGAACCTCTTCAAAACTCAATGTTCTTCTTTAAAACAAAACAGGGCTATGAAGCAAGCAATCCCTCTGAAATGTCTCTTCACCACATTAATTGATTATTCTATAGCTTCACTAAAACTTCAGAGAACAGTAATTAGGAGAACTAGGAAAAAAGAGAGTGGAAGGATTGACTGGGGTAAGAAGAGGGGGGAGTGCCACTTATGAGACAGAATCTTTGCACATGTCAGCATATCTACAATTGTATCAAAAGATGGCTGCCAAGGAAGGTGATTTTGAATAAGATTTTGAGGAAAATCTCTTTCTTTTGACTTAAATCTTTTGTCATTGTCATTGGTGGTCCTAGAAGTTGAACTGAGGTACATCCTTCTATTAAGCAAAGAGTGTACCAGTACGTCACATTYCCCCCATACCCTTTTCAGTTTTATTTTGAGAAAGGATCTCACGAAGTTGCCTAGTCCATCTTTGAACTCACTCTATCACCCAACCTGGAATCCAACTTAACTGTTCTCCTGCCTCAGCCTCCTGAAGAGGCCAGAATCACAGATATATGCTACTACATCCAGCTGACTTAACTTGTCATGGTTTCTTAAAATCTACAACTTGATTGTCACAGAAATTCCAAAGACAGCATTTTCCCAGACAGTTCTAGACTGTTCATGGGTTCTCTGCTCTGTTCTTAGAAAGCAAGCTAAGCTGCATTTTAGAAAYACAAAGAGGAGAGAAGTTGTTGTCTTTGTCATTTAACCCCAGCCTTAATCTCAATTTCAAATCCAAATACCAACGRATAGCTCTGTGACATATTAAGACTATCACTCTGTACTGAGTGTCTTTTAAAGATTCTCCTATGAACCATAGAGCAAACTATTCCTATGAGTCCATCATAGCAGTCATGGAAAAGACCCCCCTTTCTTCATAAATGACACTGGCCCACAATGGACTCCATTTTAGACTTGGAAAACATTAGCTCTAAGTGGGGCTCATCAGTGCCCCCAGGCCCTCAAAAAATGTGTATAACCAGAGCATATCCYGGACTTTTTCAGTTGAGATTCTTGGTTGAGGGCCCTAAGATTTGCTTAAAACAAGATCCCTACATGACTCTAGAGGTGTTGAACATRGAGAAGCATACCATTATTTAATTTTTGCTTTCAGTTTTGAAACTATATGACCATATGACAGGAACAGCTTTTCGTTCTGGTAGTCAGAGTGGCCATGATTTCTGTAGCATGATGATTTTAGGTAACTAGCTTTCGTGCACAGATTTAAACAAAAATGATCTTATCAGAAACAAGTATTTAGGGAATGAAGAGAAAAGTGAGGYGTCATGTACAAATTACCCATAAAAAATTATTATAAGAGGACACTATATGGACTCTTCAAGACAGCCTCATGAGGCTAGACAGGAACCTTCAGGATCACTCACATAGAATGAGAGCATCAGATGCAGAAGGTAAGGGRGCTAAAAAACACGGTTGTGGAAACAGGCATAGGAGGAGGTCTGGYCATGGTCAGGCCTCCTCCTCTCATGTTTCATGGGAAATAGATGGACAGCCATTTTGAAGGAAGGAGAAAAGACAGTAGGGGGTGGAATTCCTGGAGAATCCCAGTCATAGCACATGAGAAAGAGCCTGGCAAGTGTGTGGGAGGGGCTGACTGTGATGAGGTGGTATCCTTAAACTTCCTTCAAACATAAGAGAATTATGTTTTAGACCATTGTTGTGGGGCTTCTGTGGTGCTTTCTCACCCTTTATCAGAGCCCAAAACTAGRTGGAACAGCCACAGTCAACAGTGTTGCCTGWCACAGGGCAAAGGAAAAACTAGAGGGGCTAACAAAGAGTACTAAATAGTGGTCTAGAGTGACACATGGCATTTCCACTCATGTCTTCTTGGCTGGATCTAGCTATACAGTCCTACTGCACCATACCACAGCCAAGAAGTGTGACTCTACCATTTCCAGAAATATTCCAGGGAATGGAAAACGTGGAAGGAGTACCACTGATAACCACCCTAGTTGGCATGCCGTGTTTAGAGATGAAGGCCAGAAATTTACAGAGGAAATGATGCCTTTTGTTGCCATAACAAAATCCTCTGAGTATTTTCAAGGCAGAGCTCTCTACAGCTGATTTCCTACATCTGGAGCTTGGTCCACTTTTATTCTGAGTTGGTTACTGAATGTCTTATTCAGTAGTCATTTGATGGTAAGAAATAAAAAAAAAAATTACTCAAATTAGTTGAGGCAAACAATGAGAATTTCATCATTATCTATTATTAGCATAAGATGTGAAAAGTGCTCATAAAACATAAGGCCTCACAAAAGCTAAGAACTTTCCTCCATTCAACTCATGACAATATCCTTCCTCCCACTCCCATGCCTAGCACTCCTTTTTCCAACTCTGCAAACTTCCATTTTTTTCATATATATATTTCTCAAATGGTTAAGCTAAACTGAAATAATATCTTCACTAATTAAGCCTCAACAACCTTCCCTGCCCAGCCTTTATGGCCAGCTGCCTCAAGTTTTGTCTGTAAATTCCAAAATTGCTCAGAGAAAACACAAAAGTATCTGTATGCCATTTACCATGATTTCATAACAAAATATCCCTAATATTTTTCTCATATTAAGGATTGAACCGAGGCTTTGAGTTAGGCAAGAACATCACTTCTGAGCTACATTCCCAGCCTTAAATGCTCTAAAATTAATAAGCAGTGGCTTATTAATTGTTAAAATGATTCAGGAAAAACAGCTAGGTTCCATAAGATAGTTCTGAACTGGGTCCCTTACAGCTGCAATCAGACAGTGAYAGACCAGAAGAATTGTAAAGCCTCCTCACTCAYATGTCTGACTCTTAAGGCTACCTGTCAGACCTCAACTGAGACTTGATGTTCAGTATGTGACAAGGGTCCCCTCCACAAAGGCTTCCTCAGAGCACTGTAACTGGGTTGTGGCAGCAAGTGTGCAGGGAAATTAAGAGAGCAGGTAGATGGGATAAACATATTGAGAGAATGAACCTGCCCGTGTATCTGTCCCTCTATATGATGCACTCTCAAAGGTCATACATATAATATGCTCCCCGAGTCACACTTTRGTGAGTTTCTGCCTAGGTTCTAGGTCACAGAATACAGGCTACAGTGCGAAGGAAGCATAGCAGGGTTATTCTGAAAGGGATGCATGTCGATGGAAGCTCTTGATATGGCTGTCTTTGAAAAATAAATCTACTACATTTTGTGCCGTGTGACTGTCCTTGGTACCGCAGCTCTATTAAAGGAAACTTGTATCATTTACTTTAAAATAGTTGCAAACATATATTCCTGAAGAGGTTTCAGAAAAATGAGATGTTGGGGTGAGAACCCATGCTGARCAGATCCTTTGTAGAGGGCCTTCCTTAAATCGTTAGGAAAATATCCCAGAAGAGAGCKCCTGCTCTTCAGTTCTATCCCAGGACTCCAGAGAGGACTGTGACCATGACATGCATATAGCAGATTATGTGGGATCATGTTAATATATTTCCTACCCCAGGGTGATGATTCTAAACTATAGTAGTGCCTTTTCTCCCCTTTTTTTTCATCTCCTTCCAAACCAGGCCAAAACTATCAGAAACCACCCTTTTCTCTGCCCTTGAAAAAAAAAAAAGGTAGACTGACACCACAGAAAGAAGTCTTTATGGATTTGACTTTCAAACTAGACCATTTCAAGGACAAAGTGCAAAGACTGCTATGCTCTTTCAAAAGGCATGCAGCAGAAAGGAAAGAGAAAGGCTTGATGTTAATGTTTAAAGACTGACCATTGAGTACCAGTGAGTCAAACTCGGGAAGTTTGAAGTTTTATAATAAGCCACTGAATAGAGAGCACATAAGATGTGAAAGGAACATATGAATACATACAAGACAAAGAAAAAAAAACCCTTTTGTGCTTGGGTGGAGGGCCTGGAGAGAATCATTGAAATTATATAGAGAGGAATCTTTAGGGACTTCCCACCCTGGTCATCCATCACAGGGTGAGCTRTAAATGAGGAGAATAGGAGGAAGTAGATAACAAAATTTCCTAGACATATTTGAAGATCTGTAGGGAGAATGGACCTCTGGGAAGCAAATTCCTGATGATGCCCAATGTCCAAACAGGGTGGAGATGGGAGCATGTAAATTGTTGTAAGCTAGGACTATACAAAGGGATGGTCCTCAACTCTGCCACTAAGCCCTCACTTTCCTGTCTGTGACTTTAAAACATGTCTCCAGAGGCATCTCAGAGCTTATAACAGCAAGCACTGCCACACAGAGAAACGAGGACAAGCACACATGTGCAACTGCATTAATCCAAAGCTGCTCCATGTATATCCTGAGGYTCAAAGTCCTTCAACAAAATAGTTGTCATATTGTTTCATTTCAGGACCTGTTACACTCTTARAAAGTATTAAAGACCATAAAGAGCTTTTGCTTCTTTAGTACATACTCTATACAATTATTAATATTCAGGATTAAAATGCAGAACATTTAAATTTTATTTATAAAAATCACAGCCAGATGGGAGGAACAAGTCTGGTGTTCTATTACACAGAAGTGTGATTATAGTTAACAATATTGTAATGCATAATTCAAAATAGCTTCAAGAGACGGTTTTAAATGTCCTCATCACAAAGAAATGGATAATGCTTGTAACGATGGAAAACTGAAGCATCCTCTTGTCAACATGCACTATATAAATGTAAATGTACTGYGACATTACACATTACCCTGTAAACCCCATAATGATGTACGATTTTGATCTATCAATAAAGATAAGTGCAAAGGAAACATATTTATTAGTTCATTTTGCAATAACAACGCAACAGTGATGTGTTAACATAAATACCATATTCTTGTGGAAATGACTACAATTTCAAAAAAGCAAATTAGCCAGAAGTTTGAAATTGTTTTACATTCTTAAAAGCAGTTGAAAGTCTGACTTTCTAGAAAACGACCAGATTCTGATGTTTGCTTCTGTGGTTAACCAGCTGCAACATCACAGACAGTGCAACTCTCAGGAGCAGTCTGCTGAACATGGAGACAGGAGAAAGTATTCTGACAGAGAAGACAGAGAGTCTGACAACTTTCCCGCAATGACCTAAGATAAGCCTGAGTTAAAGTATGGAAGAARCTTAGGCTTTCTACTGATTTGGAAGCTAACGATCATGGACTGCATTTAGTCATTAGGTAGAGAAATTACCACAAGGATTCTTATTCTACAGAAAGTCTAAAAAGCAAAGAATGGGAAGAAGAAATAAAGTTGCTTATTGATGGTATACTATGTTTTCCTTGCTTGCTGTATGATTATGTATAGAAACCCACCTGGCATGGAACCTGTATGGGAAGAATTTTGTGCTGAAGACTCACTGGAAGAACATACTGCAGTCGGAATAAAAAAAATGTTTCATATGCTTGATAGAGGTAAGAAGATAAGACTTTCCCAAATTAATGTCAAATCTTCCAAAGATATCAGGATAGGATGGGAAAAGAAAAGACGTGGTGCACAGGCATCTGGTTCTTTCTCATATAGTGTCCTGGCCACTACCCTGTGACCCCAGTGTTAAGGCCAAAGTAAAATATTAAGGCCTAGATGGAATGTTAAGGCCTAGGTAAAATGTTAAAGCCTAGGAAACAGTTACCTGGCTAGCCTGCCATRATAAGAAAACTTTCTCATTAGTTTCTGTTGTTACTAGGAAACCTTCTAATGCCAAGATTGATTACATATTCTGTTATGATCTGTGCCCTTAGAAACTAGTCACATTAGAAGTCAGTAGAACTGTTTTGTATAGTTACTCACAATAAACTTGCACTTGAACAAACCACCCAACAGCACTTCCTGCACCTGCGTAAAAGCTTTTATGGTATAAGCTGCCCCTGGGATGGACCCAAACATAAGAGAGACACATACACTAATATAAGAAACTATGTAAAATGAGTCAAAAGATTTTGAGTAGTGTTCTAGGAAAGTTTAAGTTCCCAAGACCTTCCTAGGAACTAACATTCTACTTGGCAGAAAGAGGCMTGTATGTGGGTAACTGACATCCAGGTTGGCAAGTTAAGATGTGAATGTTAGACAAGTCCCATCATGGTAGACAAGTTAAGACATGAAAATTAGACAAGCCAAGTCCCCTGTCATAGTTGAATACCCCAACCAATGGAAGCAGGATAGGAGTATAACAAAGACATGTTCCTAAGGAAGTYCCCTATCCCTAAATCCTGATTGGTGAAATAACTTGGCACAGATGTTTGTAGGTTTGGGGCTTAAAAAAGATCTTAACTCAGGGTCATGGTTCAGTTTCCAAATCTGGACCRTGGGCCTGGTTGACAGKCCTGAGRCATATGCTCAGGRRCTATCCCTGTCTGACAGAGATCAGTATGTGSTTTGTGAGGCAATTTCTGGAGCCGAACACCCAGCATCTCCTCGTCCCACACTCTGATCKTATCCTATCACTGGAGAATCATGACTCAGATCAGACCAAACTGAAACAATGAGAAAATAGCTTCCTTTTCGGAAGCTGAAGGTTTAATTAATTACATAAACCCAGGGGTACCCAAAGCTTCATTTCACAAAATATGGAGATGTTTCCCTGCTAATTAAGGTCAAAGTTTACCATTGTCTGGATAGCTTTCTGGGCTCTATGCAAAATGGCAAACTCCCTTTACTAACAGGGATTCTCCTTTTGTTTGGGAAGTTCAACCCCCCCCCCACACACACACACACCTCTACTTGCAGAATATCATTTAGCCTTGGTTAAGATTATAGGTGGGGCTTCCTTTCCTCCCAATAAGAACCTATTCAGTTAATGCCTGAGATTCCTGGCATGCCTCTCTTTGCTAATGAGGCATCTCAGGACCTTAGCTTTCAGTCAATGACCTTTGCCCACCCTGGGATAGTCTTACCTCCTTAACCCCAAATTATATAACCATTGAATTACCCCAAGTAAAGTTGATCTATCTCCCTGAAACTAGTCCTGGTATGTCATTATTACGCTACGTACTCACAGGGCTTCCAAACACGCGCGTGCGTGCACACACACACACACAATTTGTCATCTCTGCCCCATTTGCCCTTGTGGACAATATGTGGACCCAGGGGCAGGGAGGGTCATATGGAGAAATTGTGGGCAACAGAGGGTGCAATAATGGCTCATGTGCATTTGATACTTGCTGTACATTGGCACTACTCCAAAGCCTTTGCATACACTAATTCAGGGAACCCTACACCACTTCATATTGGCAAGAATTACCACAAGTCCCACTACTAAAGACCATTACCTCATCCTAAGGACAAAGAAAAGTCATTGAGGGGCCCATGGAATGCACAGAGGTGAGAGCAAGGCTATGCTGCTTCAGAGGAATAATCAGAGCTCTAAACAGAGTGTGAAAGTTGAGAAACCAATGCTAAAGGTCAGGTACACTGGAGGGGCACATGATAGAGGTATATAGAGGCACCCACCAAATCCCAGCTGCCCTAGTTAGGATTCTGTTACTGAGATAAAACCATATCCTAAAGGCAACTTGAAGAGGAAATGTTCAGCTTTCGCTTACAGATTACAGCATAAGTCTATATTTACTGAGATAAGCCAAGGCAAGAACTCAAGGCAGGCAGGAACCGAAGCAGAGACCATGGAGAATCATTGCTTACTGGCTTGCTTCTTCTACTGGTGCTTAGCTAGCTTGCTTATATAACTAGGGATCACCTGCCTAAGGATAGCATTGCCTACAGTGTGGACTGAGCCCACTATACCAGTCAATCAATTAAGACAATACAGCACTGGCCATTCTGATGGGGGAAATTCTTCAGTTTAGGTTTTCCTGGGGCTGGGGTATGTTAATTTGACAACGAAGATTAACCATTATACAAGGCCTTTTGCAGAGGACCAGACTCAGATTGGAGAGGGGGTTCTAAGAAAGGGGTGTTTGGGAGCAGAAAAACGGCAACTTGAAATTAATGATGGGGTGTAAGCTGACAGCTCTGTAGTCTGCTCAAGATGGCTTTTTAGATTGGTCTCTGCTCAAGGAAGCTCTTTTGCTTGAGATAGTTCTCTGCTCAAGACATTTCTAGATAGCTCTTGGGTTTTCCAACCAAAATCAGAAAACCTGCTAAAATAATTTTTTTAAAAGCGCTGTAATAGCTCTCTAAATAGTGTTTTGGTTTTCCAACAAAAGTCAGAAAACAAGCTAGAGAAATTCTAAAAGAGTTGTGTTAGCTCTCCAAGTAGTTTTTTGGGGGACAGACCTTGAACTCAGAAATCTGCTTGCCTTCATAAGCACAAGCAATAACCTCGGCTTGGTAGGATCCTGCCCCGAGATCACCACAATCTCACTTCCTAGTGCCTCTTTATTACTTGAACCATGAGCCTTGTTTTTTTTAAATATTTTTTCCCTTCACTGACTCCTTAGTACATCTGCCTCTGCTCTGTTAGCTCTGTGAAGCCCCTCATACAATTCATATTGCCTATTTATATTTTGCACAGCTGAGAAATTCTATAAAGGAATGCTCTCACACTGATTTATGTATTCTTGAAGTCATGTTTTCAGAGTTCTTTCCCACAGTCTTAAGGGCTATCCTGAAGGTCTCAGCATCACAGAAACACATTCTTGTTTCCTGGAATTGTGTTGTTTCTAATTATTATGGAGACATTAACCTTGGCAGAGAAGACATTCCCTGTGAAGGAGGAACATAAAGTGAAACATATGCATTATTATACAAATAAGTCTTATGCCTATAACAACCATCAACACTTGTGGAGGCTCATGTTCTGCTGACCCTGATCCAGTGCATTTGATCCTGTGTCATGCTGTGCCTTCCATTCAGGACTCAGCAGCTTTTCTTTTCTTTAGTGGAGAGGAGCCTGAAAAAAGAAGGTCCAGTGACAGGACCAAAGTGGGATCCAGCTCAAAGGGAGGTCCCAAGGCCTCACACTATTACTGAAGCTATAGAGCACTCACAAAAAGGGACCTAGCATGACGCACCCCAGAAGACCCAACAAGAAGCTGAAAGAGTCAGATGACGATATTTGCACCCAAACAATGGACAGAAGCAGCTGACCACTGCTGTTGAATTAGGGAAGGCTGAATGAAGCTGAGGGTGACCCTGTAGGAGAACCAGCAGTCTCAATTAATCTGAACCCCCAGGATCTCTCAAAAACTGGACCACCAAACAGGCAGCATGCACCAGCTGATAGGAGGCCCAAGCACACATACATTAGAGGACTGCTGGGTCTGTGCCCATTCAGAGATGATGCACCTAACCCTCAAGAGACTGGAGGCCCCAGGGCGTTTAGAGATCAGGTGGGTTGGAGAGTAGGGACATCCATGTAGAGACAATCGGAGGGGGGAGAGGGGTTGGTGGGTTGGGGAATAAAATATGGAGTATTTAAAAATAATTAATTAATAAAAAATTCAAAATAAAACTTTCAATGTAATCCCAGAAGAAAAGGGACTGTGCCAGGGGGATTGCTCTAATACACAGCCAAGCCTAGACTACAGAGTGGTACCTTGTCTCAAATTCATACATAAATATATTAGATAATTTGTGTATTAGTCATGGTTCTCTAGATGAACCAAATGGACAAAACATATATGTATCCATATGTATTCTATCAAATATATTTATTTATTTATATAGCTATATTAT
>BDUI01006307.1:79571-97399 GCA_002335545.1 Apodemus speciosus
TTTTGGTTTTTCGAGACAGGGTTTCTCTGTGTAGTCCTGGCTGTCCTGGAACTCACTCTGTAGACCAGGCTGGCCTCGAACTCAGAAATCCACCTGCTTCTGCCTCCCAAGTGCTGGGATTAAAGGCGTGCACCACCACGCCCGGCTAATTGTGTACTTTAGATATGGGTAATATGTTCCTTTAAATAAAATCCAGAATACACTTGTTGTCTAGTCCTCTTTGATATCCTACAGTTCCGTGCCTTCTCATAGGCTCTTCAGTCCTGTGCTGTACTTACTTTTAGCAAAGACAAGACAGTACTTCCTACAGAGACTAATGAATCCTACCTGCTGTGTGAGAAGTCTTCCTCACACCCATATTTTTCCGAAATGCAGACACATACAACCCTTTAGATACCTAGACATGAGAAACAGCCTGTCCACAGAACCAACTAACAGCTCAACTATTCTAGTAGCAGCTTCACCTCGGGGTTGTTTGCCATCTATAAAATGGAGGTATTGATAATATTCATCATACAAGGTTGTTCCCAATGAAAAAGTTTTCCTAGTACTGCAGACCACAAAAAAAAAAAAAAAAGATACATGCAGTAGCTCGGTGAAACCTTCCAAGCAACTCTATATAAATTTTATGTTTACTCATTTTTCATAGGATAGAAAAGTATGCTTATTATTTTTTGTAAAATTCACTCTTATTTTTACTTATCCATCTTATATATGAGTGAGTGTATACCATGTGTGTTAGTAGCCAGAGACCAGAAGAGGGTGAGTACTAGGAATGACATTGGGTCTTCTGCAAGGGCAGCAAATGTCCTCAACCATTGAACTATCTCTCCAGCCCAGTATTTTTGTTCTTTTTTAAATGTTGTTTTAAGGGTTGTCCAGAAAAGCATTGACATTTCAGCAAAGCCCTCCATTCTGCTTACTTGCCAAGGACAGGAATTCCACAGAGGAAATTCTCAAGTCCTGTACTCACTCCACTCCCACACCCCAAGGATGCCTTTGGCAGCTTTCCCAACTCTCAGAACTGACTCTCTAGAACACCCACTGACAGCTTCTCGAACCCTGCAGCTCAATAAGTAGTGCCTAGAGTTTCCTCTACTGGTACTCCCAGCTCTTTTCTTAATTCCACACAGATATCTGCCTCTGCCTGCTTCAGCACTATAGGTCATAGGAGGGAACTGGCAAGACAAAATTCCCCCTATTACTTTATATTCCTGTATCAGTCAGAGTTCCCTAGAGAAACAAATCTACCATCTGCCATCTGAAGACCTAAGAAAGTATCATAGTTAGAAGGCCTGAGAGTCACAGAGCAACTGGAATAGATTCTGGCAGGATCTGAAGCCTGGACACCAGGTGTGCTGAAGCTAGATGGCCAATGACCTAGCTCATGCGGTTAGGCAGCGTTGATTCAACCTTCATCTACCTTTTGTTCTCTTCAGGCCCTCAACAGATTGGATGATACACACCCACATGGGGAGGGCCATCTGCTTCATAAAATCAGCCCACCAATTTAAATGCTAATTTCTTCTGGAAACTCCCAGAAATAATGTCTTACTAGCTATTTATGCAATGAACCTATAACCCAGTCAAGTTGACATGTACAAAATGAACCATCACAATCAATAACTGAGTTTCCCTAATTTTTCTCAGACTCCTAATTTTAAAATAATGCAGAGAAGGTTAATTCTGCATTCTACCCAGTCACAGAGATGGTCCACTGCTAGGTAACCCAGTTCCAGCTTCTTCAAATTTTCACCATTTGATCAGGACACAGCACTGTAAATGGTTCCCTCTTTTTTTTCAAGTTAATGGAAACAAATCTTTATTAAGTTAACTTTTAATATCAGAAAAATAAAACTCTTATAATTCTTTTCACAGCAAATATATTAGTACTTTAGCAATCTTAAGTTAAAGTCCCTTTATTATAAAATATATGGTTTTAAACTTTACTCAAATTGAATTTATAATTCCTATGACTTCCCTACATATACATAACAAAAGAGTGTAGTAAAATTGGCAAATATTAAACTATATTGATAATTTATCATCCTTAGTTTGTGATTTCTAGAAACAGTACATGCACCTAATATATGTTGATTCCTTGGCTTATTAGTTGCAGTGTACGATGCAACAAAATATGAAACATGGGTTTAGTGACATTCATCCATATCTAAAAGACAGTAGGTCAGGAAACAGGAGCTGATGCAGAAGCCATGGAGGGATGTTACTTACTGGCTTGCATGAATTCCAGTCCTGACTTACTTTGGTGATGAGCAGTAATGTGGAAATGTGAACTGAATAAACCCTTTCCTCCCCAACTTGCTTCTTGATCATGATGTTTATGCAGGAATAGAAACCCTGACTAAGACAACTGGTACCAGCACAGTAGGGGATTCCTGTGACAACCTGACCATGTTTTGGGGAGTACTGTGGAAGGACTTTGGAACTTTGGGCTAGAAGATCTATTCGGTGTTAAGAGCTCTGTGGGATATTGTGTAGGAGCTTAGAAGTTAATGTTGAGAACAGTACAGAAGATGGAAGCCTGGCTTGGGAAATTTCAGAGGGAAGATTAAAGACTATCAGGGCTGTTGGTATTTTGATTGTGAAGATTCTGTGGTTTTGGTTAGCTGGGTCTGAAGAATCAGCTGTGATTAACAAGATACCAGAACTACTAAAGTGAAACCTTTGCATTATTGGTACTATTGATGCTGGTTAGCTGGAACTAAGAAATTAGCAGTGATTAAGAAGAGACCAGCATCATTAAGGGGAAATCTTCTGGGAAGTGTTTTCTGAGTGCGTAGAGGCTGTGTTCCAGAGATAGCCATGGTTGTACCTTGTGCTGTGGTTGGGCTTTGTAATGTGTAAGAGTCGCCCAGGTGGTACTGGTTTTGAAGGCATGAAGGGGTCATGGAGAACAGCTGAGGCTCGGCACTGTGAGAGGCCATGGAAGGCCACTGGTGGAGGTGCAGCCTCAGTTGCAATTGATGGCCCTGGACTTGAAGGGTCATGCAAAGGAGTTGAGGCTTGGCACCATGAAGAGACTATTGGTAAAGCATAGTTACAGAGGAAGACAGCAGTGTTTTGGAGATGCCAGTACCATGAGGTGACCACCAAGAACAGCAGCAGCAGTGGAGTACAGGCAGCTGGAGCCTAGAAGACAAGGTGTATGTTACAAAGGGCAGAGTTGGAGAGGTGACCCAACCCCTTGGAGGAGTCAAGATCATGAGTGGATCCCAGTCATTGGATGGTTGGAGTTTGATTTTGCTTTTGATTGTGACTGTGCCCTGATATTTTTTCTTCTTGAAGTAAGAAGGTATTTTAGTGGAGCCCACAGTTAAGAGACTTTGAATTTTTAAAAGAATTTGAATTTTAAAAGATATTGGATATTTTAAAGGGATTGCACTTTTAATATGTAAAGACTGTGGGACTTTTAGTTATTTAGATCTTGGGGATGAATAAGAAAGTAAGGGTTGAGGCTTAATAGTGATGTGTGTGCATGGAGGGACCCATGGCTCCAACTACATATGTAGCAGAGGATGGCCTTTTCAGGCATCAATGAGAGGAGAGGTCATTGGTCCTGTGAAGGCTAGATGCCCCAGTGTAGGGGTATGCCAGGTCAGGAATGTGTGGAGGGGGGGTGGTAAGCAGGGGGAGGAGAGATGGGATAGGGGGGTTTTGGAGGGGAAATGAGGAAAAAGAATAACAGTTGAAATGTAAATAAAGTAAATATCTAATAAAAATTTTTTAAAAACTTACACATAAAAAATAGTGGTGTGTGTGTGTGTGCACAAGTGCGTGCATGCGAAGTTGACAATGGGTCAATTGTACTGGCCAGTTTTGTGTGTCAAGTTGGCACAAGCTAGAGTTATCACAGAGAAAGAAGCTTCAGATGAGGAAATGCCTCCATGAGATCCAGCTGTAAAGCATTTTCTCAATTAGTGATCAAGTGGGAGGGCCCATTGTGGGTGGTGCCATCCCTTGGCTGGTAGTCCCAGGTTCTATAAGAAAGCAAGCTGAGCAAGCCAGGGCAAGCAAGCCAGTCAGTAACATGCCTCCATGACCTCTGCATCAGCTCCTGCTTTCTGCCCTGCTTGAGTTCCTGTCCTGACTTCTTTTAGTGATGAACAGCAACGTGGAAGTGTAAGCTGAAAAAACCCTTTCCTCCCCAATTTGCTTCTTGGTCATGATGTATGTGCAGAAATAGAAACCCCAACTAAGACATCTGTCTTAGTTTGAGGGTCTCCCAAATACAAGCTATGAAGCTGGCTCCTTGAGGACGTCACCCTGAGTGCATAGCCTTTGCTGGTTTTCATGCAGGTTGTCTTTTTTAGTTAAACATAAGTCACATACACTAGGTGGAAGTGGTGGTGTGGGAGGGTTGTCTTGCAGCAGGTGGTTTTACTTATGTGGCTCACTATTGGTCTCCACCAAGTTGTGATTTCATAAGCTTAACAATCTTACTTTACTTAGGAGGGATTCTATGAGAAGGGAACCAGGGAGGAGTCCTCCACGGGGCCTGGTTAACAAATGTCATCAGCATGCTTCAAAATTTCCTGAACACATGTGAGCTTCCTTCTCAGTAAGGCTGAGTTGGGGACCAAAAAATTGCATTTCTATAAAGTTCATTGGTGTTCCTTAGGCTGCTTCTGCTTCTGCTTCTGCTTCTGCTTCTGCTTCTGCTTCTGCTTCTGCTTCTGCTTCTGCTTCTGCTTCTGCTTCTGCTGCTGCTGCTGCTGCTTCTGCTGCTGCTGCTGATGATGATGATGATGCTGCTGCTGCTGTACACCTGCTAAAAACTGCCCTACAAACAAGGACTCTAGTCCTTGAGCAAAGCAGACATAATCCTTCTGTCCCAAGGCTCTTTAAGGCTATGCTTAGCTCTCTAATTGAAAACTTTCATCAAGTTTTCACTTCAGACATGCCCTCTCGACCTAAGGGACCCCACTTCTCCTCTGGGGATTGAGCCCAAGGTTTTCATGATCATAGGCTACCACTCCACCATTGAGTCATATATCCCAATCCTCCTCCTCTTCCTCCTGCTCTTCATCCTTCTCTTCCTCCTTTTTGGAGATAAGGTCTTAGTTGCCCATCCTTAAGCTCAGGATTTTCCTTTCTCAGCGTTCAGAGAAGCTGAGATTACAAATCTGTGCCAACAAGGTCGGTCACTGTACCCACTAGATATGCTCTCTACCCCACATCCTAGGATCTGAAGAGATCTCAAAGTGATAAGAATGAATGCTTAATGGCTTAGCTTTCTTGTTGGGTGGATGCCACCTCTCTAGGCTTATATAAAGAAAAATAGTTGAGGAAACAGAGAGAGTGATAGGCAGCAGCTCAGTGGTATCATGGTTGTCTACCATGCATAGGGCCCTTTTTAAATTCCCAGCAGTGGTGGTGGGGGGTGTTCTTCCTGAGTTTTGGTATATAGTCACTGCCTTGTTAGGAGGCAAACATCTACTATCATTGATGGTTGAATGCAGAGTGTGTTTCCAATGGGATTTATGCCATCACTTACCTCTTGATTTTTGTCTTTTCTTTGCATTTTTCCTATTTTATCGCCAAATAGAAATGATGTGTGTGTTTAATTGGTGTTTTGCCCAAGTGTATGTCTGTATACCATGTGTATGCAGTGCTTGCAGATTCCAGAAGAGGGCACTGGGTCCTCTGGAACTGGAGATACAGACAGCTATGAGCTGCCCTGTGGGTGCTGGGAATCAAACCTGAATCCTTTGGAAGAACAGCCAGTGTTCTTATTAATGGAGCCATCTCCTCAGCCCCTGTGTATGCGGTTGACAAAAGGAAACATAGAAAAAGGATCTAAGTGCCTTCACTTCTTCCTAGAGAAGAAAGATCTTTCCAATCCACTAGTGGTTCTCTGCCTTGGCATGCAATAGTCACCTGGAGATCTTCCAACAGATCTCAGGTTTGGGCCCTAAAAGTGGCTCAGCTATTCTGGGACAGGGTAGGGTGATCATTTTCCTTTTTATATGCTGGAGATATGCCCAGGGCCTGTGAAAAATCATGTGCTGTGCAACCTTTGCCAGCCCCAGCCCCTGGTCATACATGAAAATATCCGTAGGTGATTTAAGCTACAGCTGCACTGAGAAGCGAGGCAGAGAGAGCTACACACACTAATGGAACTTACCTGTAACTGTGTGGAAACCTCCTCTCCATGTACACTGTCCCACTGTGCCCCGGAAATAATTTGATCCACTCTGACCAGCTCAAAGCTAAACATAATTTTTCAAATTGCATTTACAAATGAATATGTGTCATATAACTTTATAAGCTCCGTACCACCAGAAAAACTGGCTCCATAGATCTGCAAGAAGTCTCGTTTCTCTAAAACCATGGGGGCTATGTCTAAGAGCTAAAGTTCACCCCAAGCCAAAGAATTCCCACAATTGCCCAAAGAAAGAGCAAAGAAAGTGTGTTTGCACTGCGGCACTCCTGATTCTGCCCACCCGTATCCTGTGGTGTAAAATGCAAGTTACACTGTATAGATGATTATAATTAAGTAGTATGTGGAACTCAGTTTTAAAAATAGCTTCATCAACTCTTCATCGCATATTTCTGCAAGACAAGTGTATGTGAAAGTAAGTAGGACTATTATTGTTTAGCAGGTTTAATTAAGTACGTATTTCTTTCACCCTTTTGGGAATTAAACATAGAGCAGGGAGTTAATGCAGGAAAATCTGCCCATATTAATTTCTGGCTCACTGCTTTCATTCAAAAGCAGGGTGAGTACTGAGGGTCCTGCCTATGATCTGCAGCTTTTATGTGTTACCTGAAAGGATTAAAGCCCCCCTCCCACTACAGAAATAACCCAGGAGGTGGCCTCTTTGTGTTCTCACTCAACTGTTTCCTTGAAGGACTCTTCCTGGCCTACCAATAAATATCTGTAATTTTGTTTCTTTATGCATTAGTTGCTACTCTCATTTAATGAGGGATAGACAGAACTGAAGCTTGTCTCCGGGGATGGAACATGCTCATACCAAGAAGTTCTGCATGTGATTGTGTGTGTGTGTGTGTGTGTGTGTGTGTGTGTGTGTGTGTGTGTGTGTGTGTGTGTGATAGATCTAGACCCCAAGCCATGCCAGGGGGACTCACTACCTCTTCTCCATCTCTCTCCTCTCCATCTCTCAGCTCCCTTCCTTTCTCTGAGCTCCACTTTCAGATAGCTCTTACCCTCTTACCTGAGCCTGGAGCCCAGGTGGCTACCAAACTTTCTTCTCTATACTGCCAAGCTCAAAACCACTTGAAAATAGAAATCCCTCATTTACCTCAACATTTAAACCAAACATCTGTCTGGCTCTACTGTCCAAATGGGATTAAATGAGAATCGAGCATTGTTGATTGGGGACAAGACATAAAAAATGAACCAAGACACCTGCTTCAGGCAGAGCTGAGAGCAGAGTTTTCTGGAAATAGATGGGTTAGGGCTGGTGTGCTTAGAGGCCTAGGGGATGAGAGTTTCTTAATCAAAGACTATCCAACAGTTATGAGAAGAGCATAGGATCTGTGGCTAGCTATGATGACTCACAACTGTTGCATTAAGGCCAGTCTAGGATACATAGTGAAATTATATCTCAAAACAAAAGGGCAAGCCAGGCATAATGGCTCATTCCTCCAATCCCAGGACCTGAGAAGTTGAGACAGGAAGATTCCTATGAGTTCTAAGCCAGTGTGGTCTACATAGCAATTTTCAGGCCAGCCAGAACTTCACAGTGAGACCTTGTCATGAAAAGCCAACAAACCAAGCCAACCCCTACAAAAAAAAATCCAACAGAAATATTTTTGTATTAAGTATGCCTCCACTTCAGTATGCATTTTATGCAATAGTTGGGGCATTACTAATATTTTTATGCATTGCTTATCTGAAATTCAGCTTATGCCTTTTCTGCTCATGTCACCCCGACACAGAGTGAGCACTTCCAGGAACTCCCTTCTTGTTTCTGGTAGACATGCTTTTGAGTGTCTCTCTGATAGGGAGCTGGTGTTCTAACACAAGGTGCTCTGGCTTCCCGCAGTTCCCCACAGAGTTAGACTATTTCACCCATTCCGGGGCAGTGTGCTGCTGTTCTGATGAGGTACCACTCCAGCCTTTACCTTGCAGTTTTCTGTACTCCTGTAAATTCTAGTTTCTCTGCTGAACTCTGTTACATGCAGAATAACACCGATCCTTCCCACCAGTATTCAGTGGCTACAGGGAACAGTTTGTCAGGCCCACAGGTCCAATAAACTAGTCACTCTGTGTGTTGGGTGGGGGGGGGGGAGGTATAGGTGCTTCTAGATCCTGGGCAGCTTATACATGATCAAGCTATCAGGTGAGGGGTCACTTGGTATACAACTGTGCTTTGTCCTTACTAAAAAGACATTTTATATAGACTTAATTATTTGTTTATTGGTTTGAGGCAGTATCTTTCCGTGTAGCCCAGAGTAACCTAGAGCTTATAATTCCCCTGCCTCATCCTCCCATACCCCGGGATCTCAGGCATGTGTGATTGTATCTGGCCTTATGTAGGCTTTATAAACATGTTCTCAGCTAGGAACACCTCTAAGCAACATAGTTACTTATGCTTTCTCCTTGGGTGTAACCCCAAACTGAGCCTCTAAGTGGTTTTAGCTCTCTTCCTCCTGACTACAAAGATTGTAAAAGCGTTCAGCTCCCGTCACTGTTGCAGGATCGGACATGGCTTCCTCAAGATGCTTTCCAGTTCCCCTCCTTAGTCCTGTCCCTGCTCCCTCACATACCAAGGCTTGCATTGCATGAAAGACTGGTGCTTTCCCTGACTTTCTGGGAAGCATGGCCCAGGTGTCACATTTCTCTGGACATCTGGGTATTTCTGCCATCACCGACACCCCTTCCTTTCTCCTGGACCTACCTGAAATAATACCACAGCTTTTCCCAAGGTGTTTCACTGTTGTTTCTTTACTTGTTGTCCTACTGTCAATCAAACCAGAGATCTGGGCATTCCAGACGAGCATCCCGCCATTGAGCAATATTCCAAGTGCCTTTTAAATTGTGTTTTCTTTTGTGACGGGTTCTTGTTGAGTTGCTTGAGATGACATTAAACTGTCTATATCCTACCCAGATCTCAAACTTCCCACCTTTCCCTAGCTTCCGTACCACTGGGATTACAAGCCTCCTCTTTTGTTTCCCCGAACTGCTTCTGTATCTTAGGAAAAGCTCTTCTATCTTCTTTGTGAGGAAATCTTGAGTGTAGTCCATGTCTATGGGTTACTTAGGTAATCCCTTAGTCTGCCTACTGTGCCCTTATATTCAAAGCCAAGTTTTAGAATTAAAACACACATGCAGAAAAATGCAAAGCTTTCTCTTCCTCTGTGTGCTTAATTATTGCAATATAAGAAAATTAATAGTGTGGCTATCACATCTCTTGTCTCTGATTTGTGTTAAGAGTGACTCGGAGTCAAAGGAATGTTTGAGGATGAGTCTATGCTCCCCAGAGAGTGTTGCTAACTCACGGGGTAGAGAGCCATTGGACAACATGGAGACACGATGTATTCCCTACACATGTCAGCACATTCTATAGGTTTATATTACCAGCAAACCAAAGCAGGGAGTGAAAATGTGAAATACAAAACACCTGTCCAGCTGAGGAGAAACACTGCTAGATGAGAACTGAGTATGCTCTTAAATTTGGAATCAAAAGCCATTAAACAGGCTTTATTTCTGACCCAAAATATTGTAAATTTCTCTCTCTCTCTCTGTCTCTCTGTCTCTCTCTGTCTCTCTCTGCCTCTCTCTCTCTGTCTCTCTCTCTCTCTCTCTCTCTCTCTCTCTCTCTCTCTCTCTCTCTCTCTCTCTCTCTCTCTCTCTCTCTCTCTCTCTCTCTCTCTCTCATACACACATACACACATACACACGCACTTAAATATTCAGGTAATTTCAACATATTACCTATAAAGAAACAAACATAAAGCTAGCTTTCAACTTCTCTCATAAACTAAGCCCAGTGTCTCTATAGAGGTTTCCTCTGCAGTAGAGACATAAACTGGAAGGGTAGGAGCAGCCTGGGAAATTCTCCTTGGTTTCATGTGAGACGTTGACTTACATCACAGGAAAGAACTTGGGACCAGTTGGCATGATGCGTACTTGGAGTTTATTAGGAGAAAGGATTTTGTTATAGGTTGAAGGATTATGAGAGATGAGAGGGGACTCTACCCCTCCTCCCCCAGCACACCTCTGCATGGGCAGTACTGGGGATCGTATTCAGGATCTCACACATCCTAAGTGCACTGCCAAAAGCTGTACCCCTAACTGTCTTTTAATTTCATTGGAAGAGGAGTCTTATTAAGTTGCAAGCTGACTTTTAACTTACTCTATAGATCAGGCTTGGCTTGAACTCATGATCTTCCTCCCGAGCTTCATGGTAGAGTCGAGGCAGGCATGGAGAAGAGACAGCTTATTACCTCAAGACACCGTTTAATCTTAATTATGTACAGGAACAATGCTTTTTCAGAAATCTATGTCTTTACCTGTATGTACTACACACATGCATTACTCCAACACAGTGCATCTAGCTATCTCAAATCCCCTCACACCCAATTCTGCATCAGGCTTCATAAACAGCAGTCTCCCAACAGCATGTGTTTCTCTGTCTCTAACAAGTCAACTTAGATRGATTCTATTTGAATCTATCCCTAATGTATCTTGGTATGAAAACAAAAAAGGCTGACCCAGTCCAAACTTTTAGAGAGAATCTATTTACCATCTCATGCCTACACATAATTGAGCATTGCATATGATTAAAACCAGACACATTATAGGAAGGAACCTAACCTATTGTAGTAGTCAGGGTTTCTATTCCTGCACAAAACATCATGACCAAAAATAAGTTGGGGAGGAAAGGGTTTATTCAGCTTACACTTCTCACATTGCTGTTCACCATAGGATATCAGGACAGGAACTCACACAGGATAGGTACTTGAAGGCAGGAGCTGATGCAGAGGCCATGGAGGGGTGCTGCTTACTGGATTGCTTCCTCTGGTTTGCTCAGCTTGCTCTCTTAAAGAACCCAGGACTACCAGCCCAGGGATGGCACCACCCACAATGGGCTGGGCCCTCCCTGTCTTGATCGCTAATTGAGAAAATACCTTACAGCTGGATCTTATGGAGGCATTTCCTCAAAGGAGGCTCCATTTTTCTGTGATAAATCCAGTTTGTGTCAAGCTGACACACAAAACTAGCCAGTACACCTATTAGTCAAAACACCCAAACTACACAACTAATAACCATTTCTTTCTTTACACCCCAGATTGTGATCTTTGAGTATCTTACTTATGTGTTCCCTCTCATAGTCTCGTTGCTTTTTTTCTTAAACTTTCTTTGCTATTTCTACAAATATGTTGGCTTCTATTTCAATTACTTTAATAAGAAGCCTAGAACTGGGAATCACCTTGCCTAGACACTGACCACCAATAACAGAGGCTCACTTATGAACAAGGCAGTTGTCCATGAAGGAGGATAGAAAACAGAAAAATAAAGGGACCTGAGACATGAAGACAGAGCCCTCACCACAGAGTCTGATTCATCTTTACTGCTGACTGTGATTGAATACACTTTTTACACAACTGATAAAACTGCCTACAGAAATAATGTGTGTTTTCCTAAAGACATCTTAGACATGGATGTTAAAAACACACCCTGCCTCCTTAGGATCGGAATGCTTCTAACATTGAGTGTTACTATCTTAGCTTCCTTTTCTCATCCCTAAATCTAAACAGTGACTTCATAAAACTAATTTCATTTGTGAAAGAAAACGGTCTTTCATAATTTTCTTAGTTGAGAAATTCATACAATGCATTTAATTATATTCACTCCCATACTCAACTCCTCCTAGTTCTATCGCCTCTTCCCTACCCATCCAACCTTACCCCTTCTCCCTACCTAATTCATGCAGCTTAGTTTGTGTTGCTCATATTACTTTTGGATATGTTGCTGTCACTGAAGTGTGGTCAACCCACTGGAGCTGCACTCTTAAATAAAACTGACTCTTCCTCTTCCAAAAGCTATCAACTACTAATCGCTCCTTAGCCAGTGTAGGTAGGATGGGGCTTTATTTCCCCCTGACCAACCCCCATGCTGCCATTTGTCTGGCCTGAGCCTACACAAGTCTTGTGTATGCTGTCACAACTACTGTGAGATCATGTGTACCTTGTCGTGGCCAGAGAACACTGTTCCTTGTAGCCATCCACTATCTATGACTCTTATATTCTTTCTAGCCCTCTTCCATCATGATCTATTGGAGGATCAGATATGACATAGATGCCACAGTTAGTGCTAAGCATTCTGCAGCTCCTACTCTTCCTGTCCAGTTTTGGGTCTTTGTGTTTAACTAAATGGCCATAGTATTAAATTGACTCCTAATAACTTATCATTATGCCCATAGATTAGTAAACTGGGTTATCCAGCATAAGAGGAGCTTTTTTAAAAAACTATTTATTTATTTATTTTACACTCCATATTTCATCCCTCCACCCTATCCACTCTCTGAYTGTTCCACATCTCATACCACCTCCCCACTCCCTGTCTCCATGTGGATGCCCCACCCCCAACCCCACCTGCCGTCTAAACTCCCTGGGGCCTCCAGTTTCTTGAAGGTTAGGTGCATCATCTCTTAATGAACACAGACCTGGCAGTCCTGTATGTGTGTTGGAGGCCTCATATCAGCTGGTGTATGCTGCCTGTTTGGTGGTCCAATGTTTGAGAAATCTCAGGAGTCCAGATTAGTTGAGACTGCTGGTCCTCCTACAGGGTTGTCCTTCTCCTCAGCTTCTTTCAGCCTTCCCTAATTCAAGAGTCAGCCGCATCTGCATCTGACTCTTTCAGCTGCTTGTTGGGTCTTCTGTAGTGAGGTCATGCTAGGTCCCTTTTTGTGAGCACTCCATAGCCTCAATAATAGTGTCAGGCCTTAGGACCTTCCCTTGAGCTATATCCCACTTTGGGCCTGTCACTGGTCCTTCTTTTCCTCAGGTTCTTCTCCATTTCCATCCCTGTAATTCTTTCAGACAGGAACACTTATGGGTCATAGTTGTGACTGTGGGATGGCCCCCCTCTCCCTCATTTGATGCTGTATCTTCCTGCTAGAGGTGGGYTCTATAAGTTCCCTCTTTCCTTTTTTGCAGTAAATAGTTATTGACTAACACAGAGACCCCAAAGAACATTCTTTAAGAAAAATAATAAGAGGACTCAAGATGGCAAACAACACTCAAATATTGCCAGTGAGAGTTTCCAGGGAACAATCTGGGGAAGTTTGAAAACCAAGGACAGCAATAGACATGCTAAGGCTCCTCACAATTGACTATGGAAACTAACAGATCAGAAACAAAGTGCAATTTCAAAAAGATATGTACTGAAGTAGCATCATCAGCACCTAACATGCATGCATGCACATGCATGTGCATGGGCGCGCGCGCGCGCGCGCGCGCGCGCACACACACACACACACACACACACACACTCAGAAGGGGAAGGACTTAAGCATAAATCAAGATAAATGTATGAAAAGAAAAAGAAGTTGATACATTGCTTTGCTGCTTCTAAGAAACACACCTAACCATCAAAGACAAATAGTATTCCAGGCACAGAAAACTCAGCAGCAAGCATATGTTGCTATTCTAGTATCTGACAAATGTAGGCTTCAAAACAAAAGTAGTCAGTGACAAAGACAGAGACAAAGAAGGGTTCTCTGTGCTGATTAAATAAACAACCCATCAAGAGGACATAATAATTCTCTACAGTGAGCACAGGTAAACAATCAGGGGGGGGGAATTATGTAATTCTCAATAGTTCAAAATAAATAAAACACCTGGGACTAAGCTTTACCAAGGAAGTGAAGCTCTCTAGAGAGCAAACTTTCAAATGTTAAAGAAGAAAACTAAAGATGTTAGAGAGGGTAATGCCTCTATTGTTCATGGATTACAAGTAATATTGTGGAAATAGTTGTCCTACCAAAAGCAATATACATATTCAATATAAGCCCCCACCAAATTCCAACAAAATCTTTTACAGAAATTGAAAGTTTTAAATTCATATGGAAGCACAAAAGACTCTGTATAGCCAAAGCACGGGTGAGTACTAGTAATGCTAGAAGTGTTGCCTATTGTTTTCAAGTTATATTACAGAGCCATAGTCATAAAAGCAGCATGTAACTGGCACAAAACCAGACATGTATGTCAATGGGATAGAACAGAGGACTGATATAAACTCTCAAAGCTATAGCCAGATCATTTACAAAGATCGTTTACAAAGAATCTAAAAATACACATTGGCGAACAGACAGCCTCTCAGCAGATGGTGCTGGGGGAAATTGAATATCTGGATGTAGAAAAATGAAAGTAGATATTTATCTCTCACTCTGTACAAAAATCAGTTCCAAGTATATGGAAGACTTGAGTGTAAGACCTATAACAAACTGATAGGAGGGAAAACACTTCAAAACACAAGCATGGGTAAGGCTCTTCTGGATACAACTCTGGATACTCAGGAAATCAGACCAACAGCTGACAGAATTGAACTTCAGGAAATTACAGAGTGTCTGTATAACAAATTACAGAGTGTCTGTATAGAAAAGGAAACCATCCATCAACTGAAAAAGCAGCCTACAGAATGGGTGAAAATCCACTAGTTATATATCTGAGGGAGGATTAATATCTAGACTATGCAAAGAAATCCAAAAATAAGAAACATCAATAAAATGATCTAACCCAAAATAGGCTATAGAAATGAACAGTTTTTAAAAAAAAAAAGAAAATACAACTAACTAACAAACATTATAAAATTATTCAACATCATTATCTATCATAGAAATGCAACATAAAATGATTTTTGGATTCTTTCTCACCCAAAGCATAACGGCCCTCATCAGAAATACAAATGCTTGTGAGGACATAGAGAAAGGAGAACATGTGTTTGATGTTGAACTGTAAAATAGTTCAGCCACTGTGTTATGCTGTGTATGTTTCTCAAAAGGAAAAAATGAGCATGTGACTTAGCTATATCACTACTGAGCATATACCCAATTGTTTCCATATTCTACTACAGACATACTTGCCTATCTCTGTCCACAGTTATTCCATAATGAGGTAAGTGCATCAGGACTCTGAGGTACATGTACCCAGTGGAATTCTATCTAGCTACAGTGGAAGTGAGATGAAATTTGCAGGAAAATGGATGGAACTGGAAAAGAATATTCTTACGCTATACATAGTGAATCAAGCCAGGGCCAGAAAGAGAAGTTCTGTACACTAGTTCACATGTGAATCTAAGCTTCATATACTTAGATTTGCATGCTTACTTCATTCTGCAGGTAGAAGCTATGAAGCTAGAGAGGGAGGGATAAAATTAATAGCCCTTATTTGGGAGAGCATAGAACATCAATGATTCAAAAGTAGTGGTGGGGTTGGAAAGGTTTAAACAGGGTCAAGGGTGGACAATGGGGGCATAAGTGAGTTAAAAGAGAAGATTAACTGAAACTAAAGATATGTGAAAAAGTTGTACAAAACTTAATATTTTAAATCCAATTAAAAGTATAATTTTTAAATCGTTTGAATGGGGGTATACTGCATGGGTATATAATACTGTTCCCACAACTCATATGTTTGTAAATAAAATTCCAGTTCCAGGTATGTCATCCTTCCCTGAGTTACTGGTTAGGGAGGTTCCTGAGGCCCCTGAAGGAAAACAGGTTATTGTCATTCCTCTGAGCTGTCCATTAGTAGGTAAATAAACCACATGCTATAATTGTATACTGTGAGGAAATAAAGTTGAGACTGAGCTTCCTCCCTGCCCCCTATCTTTCATAATGTTCCACACTGCTGGATAGAAGAGTCATCGATGGTCTTATTCATCAGTGAACCCTGTAAACTACAATATCAACCTACCAGGAGTGCTATACCAACTGGTACACTAATAGAATGATTGTAAAGGGAGTAACCAACCACGTTTTGTTTGGATCTGAGGCCTGCTCCACTTAAAGCACTAAACATCTAGTCCATGGCCATGAAGTTATAGCCTTAATGAAGAACCTAGTATTTGTGTTTTCCTAAGAGAACATGATGTCAAATTACCTTCTAACTGTCTGTTTATACTTAGCTTAGTGCTGATTTCAGCACTGGTCACAGAAGCATCCATATGTAGTAGATAATGGTTAAAGCACAGTCTCTATATTAGTCATAAATACTGAGGATATTCGACTGTTGGCTGCTCAGCTCTAAACAACACATCTGTATCACCTGTCCCCCAAGACACAGGAGATATTATTTAAAAGAGAAGCAAAAAGAATGTGTGACTAGGAGTTGGAGAGGAGTGTTGACACTGGAACAGCATATGACCATTGAACTCATAAATTCATTGCAGTCATAGTAGCCTGCATGATGCATGCACAAGATGGTCCCTGTCAACATTCCATCCTGGACATTAATGGCTGCTGGGTAAGAGAAGTCATTTTCTTCAGTTGTGTGGCCACTCGTAAGTCACCTGTGTGCCAGTAAATAATCCTACACTCATGCTCATGCTAACAAATGCAAAAAAAAATGATGGTAAAAGGAGAAATTCTTGTGAGGGAGGACTTCTTGTAAAAATGAGTATTCAGTAGGAGTTGGAGGGTAAGAGAAGGGGCAAACATTTACTTTGATTTCTGTTGCTATGACAGAAAATAACCTAAASMTCTCTCTTTTTTAACTTTTAGCCTTTACCGAAATGTTTTGTTTATTATATCTTTAGAGGGGATCATTGCAGCTTATAATTCTAGGCTATAGTCCATCACCATGAGGAGTACACGGTGGGGATTTCTGCTGGTCATATCACATCTATAGTTAGGAGGAAAGGAAGATGAATGCATATACAGTCACTTGATTGTGCTCTGTTTGATTCCCTGACTCTTGGATAGTTTGATACCTCCTCCCTAGGGAATAAATCTGCCTACAGTAGTCTGGGGCTTAATGAACTTAACTGAGATAATCTTCCACGCACATGCCCTTAGGTTCACTCGATATAGGTACCCTTCACTGAGGCCTTCTTCTCATGCTTGGTTGTATTAAGCTAACCTTTACAACAGTGCGTGCTGAAATAACCAAAATTCATTAGATACATTTATGAATTGGTCAAAAAATTTAAAAACAATAATTAAACCAACTCATGTTTTAAACTTCTAATCTTCATTTAAATACTTGATCCTTAGACAATGCTATAAATCCTTTRAGTAATGTAACTTTAAACTCTCTAAGATTGTACAAATAACCATCATAATTCTACATAAGAATGACTCTCATGAAGTCTACACCCACATCTTGGAGTCATATACTATCCTTTTTCTACATAACTGCTGGTCTAAATATTTGCTAAATTTTCTGTCACTCTAGTTTGTCCTGAAGTACTTTTCTTTTTTTTTTCTTTTTTTCCCCAATTAAAGGCTTTATTTTATAAATTGCTTTGTTGATGGTATCTCTTCATAGCAGTAGAAATGTTTACTAAGTCATACAGCTTTCTTTCTTTTTTTTATTGGATATATTCTTTATTTACATTTCATTTCCCTTTTCCTGGTTCCCCGCACCCCAAAGGTCCCACGTGCCATTTTCTCTCCCCCTGTTCCCTCATCCATTCCTTCCCACTTCCCTGTTCTGGTATTCCCCTACACTGATGCATTGGGCCTTTCCAGAACCAGGGTCCACCCTCTCCTTCTTGTCGGACATCATTTGGTATGTGGATTGTATCTTTGGTATTCCAAGATTCTAGACTAATATCCACTTATCAGTGAGTGCATACCATGGGTATTCTTTTGAGACTGGGTTACTTCACTCAGTAT
>BDUI01006308.1:80221-90595 GCA_002335545.1 Apodemus speciosus
CTTTCACTTTGCTTTTTTTTTTGCTTTCCTCAAGTTATTCTGACAAGAATGAGATTAAAATCTCATAGCAGTTTTGATTTGCATTCTTTTTTTTTTGGTATAGAATAGTGTATTCAGGGAAGAGGATGGGAGTTAATGGTGTAGTGGAGGCAGAGAGAGGGAGAGAGAGGGAGAGTAGAGAAGTAGAGAGGAGTGGAGGCCGGCCATGACCACATGGAGAGAGGGGGGAGGGGAGGAGAGCCCAACAGGGGCAGAGAGGTGAGAGTGTGGAGAGGTAAGTGTGATGAGAGTTTATTTGCATTTCTTGGTGACTAAATTAAAAAAAAAAATAATGTTCTCAGCTATTTGCATTTCATCTTTTGTGAACCCTCTTTAGTTTCATACTTCATCTTTAAAATTAGATGTTTTTCTTGATGTTTCATTTAATTAAAATTATTAAAATTCATTGTATATTCTACATAATAACTGTGAGTTGGATAGCTGTTCTGTGCACAACCTCTTCACTAGAGTGATGGTGTTCTGTGAGGTATGGGAACTTAGTTACAGGAGGTCCTATTTATCAACTGTGGGTTTAATGCCTGCACCTTGGAGGTTTGCTTATGAAAGCGTGTCCATGGGCTTAAGCATATCTGCTACTACATCTTTCATATTCAGAGTATGAGACTTTCATTGAGTGCTTGATTCATTTGAAGTTCGGTTGTAAAAGATGAGAAATAAGGACAGAACGTTATTTCTCAAAGTGGAGTTATCCAGTTTGAGAAGCTCCATTCTGAAGCTKCTCTCTTACTCTCCAATTTGTATTGTTTCACTCTTTGTCAAACCAGGGGACTATAGGAATATAAAATCCAGATATTGGTCTTCAATTCTATTTTATTGGCAATGAGTTTGCTTTTTTGCTAGTACCATGCTGCTTCCACAACTACAGTGGTATACTTTAACTGGAAATCTGGGATCATGATAACTGCACTCATTTTGTTTTTCAGTATTATTTTGGTTATCTTGGGTCTTTCATATTTCAACGTTGAATTTGAGAGAAGGTTCATGTTTAAGTTTTGTAAAGAACTGTGTTGGAAATTCTTGGGAGATTGGGTTCATTCAGTAGATTGCTTTTGATAAATGACATTTTGGACAATATGAATCTTGTTAAGCCATTAGCATGGAAGGTCTCTCTAGCTTATGTTCTCCCAGTTTGTTTTGTTTGATTTTCTTTTTTCTTTTTTTCACTTTGATGGTTGAAAGTTTTCAATGAAGGGACATGAGTAACTTTTGTTAGATTCATTCCAAGATATTTTATTGCTGAGGCCTTTGCAGGTTGTCTTCTTTCATTGATTTCTTTTGTTGTCGTATTACATTTTGTCTTTTGTGTATAGGAAGACTCCTATGTTTGGGTGTTGTTTTTGCATCATACTATTTTGGTAGATTTGATTATCAGGTCTATGAACATTTGTTAGAGTACTTAGAGTCTTTTATACATAGAATTGGATCATTTGCAAATGAATATACTTTGAATTATTCTCTAATTTGTATCCCTTTTATCTTCTTCACTTGTTTTTTCTTAGTAATACTAGGTATGACATAGATTCCTGGGTTGAAGAGTTGTGGGAAGTGTGAGTATGCCTGCTTTGCTCCTAATTTTAATGGAAATGCTCTGAATATATTTTCAGTTTCTCTAACTTAATTAAGTTTTCTAATCAAGATGGTGCAAAATTTATTTTCTCATTCAGCAAATAATTACTGACATTTACCATTATACTAACCGTTGGATACTCATTTGCAGAAGTATTAAATTATACCCTAAATCCTGCAAGCTACTCATATTCCAAAAGAGAGAGAAGCAAAATTATTGAAGGAAATGTAAATTTCAAACATATTATCTTTTTATCACACTTAGTTTAATCCCTTCTGTGTGTTTGTGGTGGAAGAACATGTGCTACAGTAGATAGAGGGATATCAAAGGACAACTTTCTGAATTCAGTACTTTCCTATCACCAAAGGGGTGCCAAGAATTTGAACCAGGTCATTAGCCTAAGGCATGCACCTATACCCTCTGAGCCACCTTGTGGACAACCAGAATGTTTTACATTTTGTTTTGTTTTGTTTTGTTTTGTTTTGTTTTGTTTTGTTTTGTTTTGTTTTCTTCGAGACAGCATTTCTCTGTATATCCCTGGTTGTCCTGGAACTCACTCTGTAGACCAGGTTGGCCTATAGCTCAGAAATCTGCCTGCCTCTGTCTCCCAAGTGCTGGGATTAAAGTTGTGTGCCACCACCGCTGGGCTTTTTTATTTTCTTAATAATACTAGACGAATTTTATGAAAGGACAGCTAAAGGATATAGCTATTTTTTGAGAGGAAGGTTCTGTTTAAATAAAGTTGTCGATGAAGAGTCCTTCCTAGTATTACTCATGTGTACATACAGGAACTGAGAATCAGGGAAGTCCAGAGACTTTTAGCTACATAGATAAAGACATAGAGAAAGCCACACATGTACCTGCATAAGAGAGCAAGACACAGTATAAAATTAAATTATTTGAGAAAAGCATCTTAGATGCTTGCTTCTGTCACAGAGGACAGTACATATAAAGTATGTTCAAAATAGAAATATTGACATATGAACACTATTCACTGAGCACAATTTACTTATTATTCTCCATTTTACATCCGAGGGCGACAACAACAACAACAACAACAACAACACAACACCAAAACTTCTCACTTACTTGGAATTTTCTAAAAAAAAAATTATTAAGAGAGACTTTCTAAAATAGCCTAAGAGCTAAGAGGGCATCACTTGCAAATAATGTAGTTTGTTTCCTTCTACTGAGAGTGTGAAGCAGCCTATTAAAATATATCTGCCATCCGTGCAGGGATGGCCATCCTCAGAAGAAATTCAAACACATCTGTGTAGTGATTGAAAAATAAATAGAGCCGAGGTTTCTTTTGAGTTGCTTCCTGGGTTTTCTTTCCCCATCTGGGACTTTTAGCTCAATCAAAACAAAAGCGATGTTTTAGACAGACTTAAAGGAGCCTTCTGAGCTGTCTCAGATATACCAGCTGATTTTAAAACCCTTTTCAACTTTCAACGTTCAGGCTTTTACAAGAATTGTAATTCCTTTTTGCCCCTTTTTTATATTTCTGTTTTTCTCAAAGTGTGCTTTAAATATCAACAACCTTAACTAAGCCACCAATTTTCAGGCAAGGATAACAGCAGGTTTTCTTTTGCCTACACTTTGGGGTGTTAGTGTCTAAGTGCATTGTGAGTAACTCGTTTCAGCAACCAATTACTGGTTCAAAGACACAAGGAAGATTAAGTAGGAAGGCATCCTTCTCCTCATATTCTGAAGTGCATGTACTCTGTGTGGAGCCAAACCCCATGAAGCGTTGAAGCAAACAACCACAGCAGGCTCCTGTCCTCTTGGTTATTCTGCATTAATTTCTTAATGCTTGGTTGGCTTACCGATGAGTGGCCCGTGTCTCCTAGGTATTCTGGAACATTGATTTCCAGCCTAGGAGTGAATTATTTGTTCGTTTTCTCTTTGCCTGATTTAACACAGTTGGGATGTAATGAAGGGGTGGGGGGTGTCTTGAATATATTTGCCCTATTTAAATTTTCCTTTTTAGAAATAGTTCAGTGAATGAATATGTTCTGGAGAAAAATATTTAAATGTCCTAAATTTGATAACTCATTCTAGAATGATTATAATTAATAAATTTTATCAATGGCAGCAGTTGTTCAAGAGATTAGAATCACTTTAATAAGATATTTTATATTTTTAATGAATATATACTCTGTCCAGCCAAATAAAATTTTCTCAAAGGGGGAAAAAAACAAACAAACTTCAGTTCCACATCAGACAGGACAGGCAGTACCAGTTACTGAGACATCCTGAGTTTAAAATCTCTTGGGACACAGACCACCAGGCTTCTGCCTGGAACTGCTTTGCAGTTCATCTGTGTGTCCTGGGTCCTTTGCCCTGCAGAGTATTCAGCACTTGGAGGGGCTCCCTGCTGCTGCCAACTTCGCTCCCAGTCAGACAGGACTGGCAGCTCCAAGTACACAGAGACAACCCTGAGTATAACATTACTTGGGGCAAGGCACACCAGGGCTCCAATGATACCCAAGAGTGGGGCAGCCCATCAGTAATCTGTGCCAGCGGAAACCCAGTCATCCAGAGGAGCAGAAATAGCCTTACAGGCTCACAGGAGGTTCAAGCACCAGACAGTAACAACAGGACCAACTAATGCCAGAGATAACCAGATGAAAAAAGGTTAACATAGGAACGTTACTAAGAGAAATCAAGGCAATATGGCAGCATCCAAACCCAATTCTCCAACAACAGCAAGTCCTGTTACCCCAACCTACCAGAAAAACGATTTGGATTTAAAATCACTGTTATGATGCTGTTAGAGGAACACAAGAAGGTCATAAATAAATCTCTTAAAGAAGTACCAGAGAAAATGGATCAAAAGTTAGAAGCCCTTACAAGGGAAACACAAAAATCATTTAAAGAAATGCAGGAGAATATGGGTCAACAGATAGAAGTCAATAAGGAGGAAATGCAAAAATCACTTAAAGAAATACTGGAAACTTGGGTCAACAAGAAGAAGTCATGAAAGAGGAAACACAAAATCTCATAAAGAACTGCAGGAAAACACAAACAAACAAGTGAAGGAACTGAGCAAAGCCATCCAGGATCTAAAAACCGATGTAGAAATAACTAAGAAATCACAAAGGGAGGCAACTTTGGAGATAGAAAACCTTGGGAAGAAATCAGGGGTCATAGATGCCAATATCAACAACAGAATACAAGATATGGAAGAAAGAATCTCAGATGCCAAAGATACTACAGAAACCATTGACTCTAGAGTCAAAGAAAATGCAAAATGCAAAAAGCTTGTAACCCAAAACATCCAGGAAATTCAGGACAAAATGAGAAGAGCAAACCTAAGGATCGTAGGTATAGATGGAAGTGAACATTTACAACATAAAGGGCCAGCAAATATCTTCAACAAAGTTATGGAAGAAAACTTCCTAACCCAAAGAGAGAGATGCCCATGAATATACAAGAAGCCTACAGAACTCCAAACAGACTGGACCAGAACAGAAATACCTCCCTTCACATAATAATCAAAACCCCAAATGTATTAAACAAAGAAAGAATATTAAAGGCAGTAAGAGAAAAAGTCCAAGTAATATATAAAGGAAGAYCTATCAGAATTACACCAGACTTCTCATCAGAGACCATGAAAGCTAGAAGAACCTGGGCAGATCTCATGCAGACTCAAAGAGAACACAAATTCCAGTCAAAACTACTATACCCAGCAAAACTCTCAATCACCATAGATGGAGAAACCAAGATATTCCATGATAAAACCAAATTTATACAATATCTTTCCATAAACCCAGCCCTAAAAAGGATAATAGGTGGAAAACACCAATACAAGGAAGGAAACAACACCCTAGAAAAAGCAATATAGAAACCTTAGTTCATCAAACCCAAAAGAAGATAACCACCCAAACATAAAAATAAAATAAAAAATAACACGAAGTAATAATCACTGCTCCTTAATATCTCTTAACATTGATGGAGTCAATTCCCAAATAAAAAGACCTAGAATAACAGACTGGATACATAAACAGGACCCTACATTTTGTTGCATACAGGAAACACATCTCAGTGTCAAAGACAAAAACTACCTTAGAGTAAAAGGCTAGAAGACAATTTTACAAGCAAAAGGTCACAGGAAGCATGCTGGAATAGCCAATCTAATATCAGATAAAATTGAGTTTCAACATAAAGTCATTAAAAGAGACACAGAAGGTCACCTCTTGCTGGTCAAAGGAAAAATCCACCAAGAAGAACTCACAATTCTGAACATCTATGCTCCAAATGCAAGGGCACCCTCATTNTGCAAGGGCACCCTCATTTGTAAAAGAAGCTTTACTAAAGCTCAAAGCACACATTGCACCTAACACAATAATTGTGGGTGACTTCAACACTCCACTATCCTCAATGGACTGATCAGGAAAACAGAAACTAAACAGGGACATAGTGAAATTAATTGAAGCTTTGGACCAATTGGATTTAACAAATATATATAGAACATTTCATCCTAAAGCAAAAGAATATAACTTCTCAGCACCTCATGATACCTTCTCCAAAATTAACCATATAATTGGTCACAAGATAGACCTCAGCAGATATAAGAAGATCAAGCTAATCCCATGCCTCTTATCAGATCACTATGGAGTAAGAGTGGTCTTCAATAGCAACAAAAACAACAGAAAGCCCACAAAAGCATGGAAGTTGAACAATAATCTACTGAATGATAACTTGGTCAAGGAAGAAATCAAAAAAGAAATCAAAGACTTTATAGAATTTAGTGAAAATGAAGGCACAACATACCCAAATTTATGGAATACAATGAAAGCAGTACTATGAAGAAAGCTCATAACCCTGAGTGCCTCCAAAAAGAAACAGGATAGAGCATACACTAGCAGCTTAAGGGCACACCTTAAAGCCCTGGAACAAAAAGAAGTTAATTCACCCAATATGAATATAAAACAGGAAATCATCAAACTCAGGGGTGAAATCAATCAAGTAGAAACAAAGAGAACTATACAACGAATCAACAAAACAAGGAGCTGGTTCTTTGAGAAAATCAACAAGATTAGCCAGACTAATCAGACAGCACACAGACAGTATTCAAATTAACAAAATTAGAAATGAAAAGGGAGATATAATAACAGAAAGTGAGGAAATTTAAAAAATCATTAGATTCTACTACAAAAACCTATACTCAACACAACTGGAGAATCTGGAGGAAATGGACAATTTCCTAGACAGATACCAAATACCAAAATTATATCAGGATCAAATAGAGCTTCTAAACAGTCCCATAACCCCCCAAAGAAATAGAAGGGGTCATAGAAAGTCTTACAACCAAAAAAAAAAAAAAAAAAAAAAAAAAAAAAGCATGGGACCAGATGGTTTTAGTGCAGAATTCTAGCAGACCATCAAAGAAGACCTAACACCAATACTCTTCAAACTATTCCACAAAATAGAAACAGAAGGAATATTACACAACTCTTTCTATGAAGCCACAATTATGCTGATACCAAAATCACACAAAGATCCAACAAAGAAAGAGTACTTCAGATCAATTTCCCTAATGAATATCAATTCAAAAATACTCAATAAAATTCTTGCTAACTGAATCCAAGAACACATGAAAATGATCATTTACCATGACCAAGTAGGCTTCTTCCAAGAGATGCAGAGATGGTTCAATATATGGAAATCCATCAATGCCATCCACTATATAAACAAACTCAAAGAAAAAAAACCACATGGTTATTTCATTAGATGCTAAAAAATCTTTTGACAAAATTCAGCATCCTTTCATGCTAAAAGTCTTAGAAAGAACAGGAATTCAAGGCCCATAACTAAACATAGTAAAAGCAATATATAGCAAACAGATAGCCAACATCAAACTAAATGGAGAAAAGCTTGTTGTTGTTGTTTTCGAGACAGGGTTTCTCTGTGTAGCCCTGGCTGTCCTGGAACTCACTGTGTAAATCAGGCTGGACTTGGACTCAGAAATCTGCCTGCCTCTGCCTCCCAAGTGCTGGGATTAAAGGTGTGTGCCACCACCACCAGGGCAACTCAGTTCTTTAGAGTTAGAAAGAGCAATTCTCAAATTCATCTGGAATAACAAAAAACCCAGGAGAGCTGAAACTATTCTCAACAGTAAAAGAATTTCTGGGGGATTCAGTATCCCCTACCTCAAGCAGTAATACAGAGCAATAGCGTTAAAAACTGCATGGTATTGGTACAGTGACAGGCAGGTAGATCAATGGAATAGAATTGAAGACCCAGAAATAAACCCACACACTTGATCTTTGACAAACGAGCTGAAAATATCCAGTATAAAAAAAGATAACCTTTTCAACAAATGGTGATGGTTTTACTGGAGATCAGCATGCAGAAGAATGCAAATTGTCCCATTCTTATCTCCTTGTACTAAATTCATCTCCAAGTGGATCAAGGACCTCCACATAAAATGAGACACATTGAAACTAACAGAAAAGAAACTGGGGAAGAACTTTGAAGACATTACCACAGGGGAATAGTTCCTGAACAGAACACCACTAGCTTATGCTMTAAGATCAAGAATTGACGAATGGGACCTCATAAATTTATAAATGTTCTGTAAGGCAATGGACACTGTCATTGGACAAAATAGCAACCAAAAATTGGGAAAAGGTCTTTACCAAATCCATCTGACAGAGGGCTAATATCCAATATATACAAAGAACTCAAGAAGGTAGACGCCAGAGAGCCAAATAACCCTATTAAAAATGGGGTACAGAGCCAAAGAAAGAAATTTTACCTGAAGAATTTAAAATGGCTGAGAAACACCTTAAGAAATGTTCAACATCATTAATCATTAGGAAAATGCAAATAAAAACCTCCCTGATATTTCACCTCACACCAGTCATAATGGCTAAGATTAAAAACTCAGGAGACAGCAGGTGTTGGCAAAGATGTGGAGAAAGGGGAACACTCCTCCACTGTTGGATTGCATGCAAGCTGGTACAACCACTCTGGAAATCAGTCTGCCAGTTCCTCAGAAAACTGGGCATGACACTTATGGAATAAACTGCTACAAAACTCCTGGGCATATATCCAGAGGATTCCCCAGCTTGCAATAAGGACACATGCTCCACTATGCTCATAGCAGCCTTATTTATAATAGCCAGAAACTGGAAAAAACCCAGATGTCCCTCAATGGAGGAATAGATACAGAAAATGTGGTCTATTTATACAATGGAATACTACTCAGCAATTAAAAACAATTAATTCATGAGGTTTTTAGGCAAATGTTTGGAACTGGAAAATATCATCCTAAGTGAGCTAACCCAATCACAAAAGAATACACATAGAATGCAGTCACTAATAAGTGGATATTAATTAGCCCAGAAGCTCTGAACACTCAAGACACAATTAAATTATCAAATGATTCTGAAGAAGGAAGGATAGGGCCCTGGTCCTGGAAAGGCTTAATCCAGCATTGTAGGGGAGTACCAGGACAGAGAAATTGGAGGGAGGTGATTGGGGAATGGGTGGAGGGAAGAGAGCTTATGGGACATATGGGTAGGGGGGAACCAGGAAAGGGGACATCATTTAGGATGTAAACAAAGAATATAGAAAAACAGAAGAAGAAAACTGTGAAAAAAAACAAACTTCAATAATACAAGGTCAAACACCTCTGGGAGGATTTTCTAAGTAGATGTAGAATTTCTCATGCATTTTTGCAGCCTTATACATCAATGTATTTCCCAGACACTAAATTATCATCCTTTAAGTTATCTCTGTGTTCTATCAGAACACATCAATGAACGTTTTAGGAAGAATCAGTACTTCTTCCTAACAGTCAGGGATAGAACAAAAAACATATTTTAATTTCTGAAAAATAATTACCACACTGTCCAAAAATAAATTCGTCCTACATAAAACACAATTTCTACTGACAGGTTGTTGCACACTTTCAAAGAGATATCGGTTTCCCCTCATCTATTCACAGAAGTACATAAAACCAAAACTTATTTTCATGCAATCACCAATTTGTAAATTATACCTTTAAAAGGTTCACCCATGAATGTGGGATCACTGCCAAATGATATATACATACCTCAAATATTTTAAAATGTTATTTGCTTTTTAAAGTATTTTTCTGTAGTATATAATCAGTTTTGTATCACTATTCAATCTGTAACAGTCTCTTTATCTTTAAATGTAGCATGTCTTGAGCACATCTAATAGGGACTTAAATACTCACATACATCTCAAAATATCAAGAATGGTGTGATAAAACTTACTCTATATTTCATATTTAGAGGAAACACTAAATTTCTTCAGATTCAGAATAAAAAAGGAAACACATTAAGTAATGTAAGTGGTTTAGATGGATTTCTCCTTTATCTGAACATTTCTTGAAATACAATTTTCCTCTTGTCAGAATCAAAATATCTTATCTGAATAAAATTTTAAGCCTTTTCTGACCCATCTCCCCAAACTAACCAATTTGTACCTTGTAAAATAGATTAAAAAATCTGATAAAGTTGCATATTGTGGTTAAAATATAAGACTCCCTGCACTGTAAATGGGTCAGGTGGGCAGGACAGTTTTAGGATAACTTGAAACAAGCTAAAGACAATTGAGAGGAGGAACCACAATTGGGAAGAAGTAAAGATAAACTAGGGAAGACCCTAGAGGACATTGGCTCAGGAGAAAAGTTTCTGAACAGAACACCAATAGCTTATACCCTAAGATCAAGAATAGACAAATGGGACCTCATAAAATTACAAAGTTTC
>BDUI01006309.1:17325-38284 GCA_002335545.1 Apodemus speciosus
TCCTTCCTTCCTTCCTTCCTTCCTTCCTTCCTTCCTTTCTCAGGATTGAGCCCAGGCTTCACACATGTAGGCAAGTGCTTTACCACTAAGCTGCATCTCCAGCTCTTTTGGCTTAATTTTTATTTTGAGGAAGGACTTTACCAAGTTGTACAGGCTGGCTTTGAACTTGCTTTGTAGCCCAGGCAAACCTTGAACTGTGACCCTCTTGTCTTAGTGTCCCAAGGAGCTGGGATTCTGAGCCTTTTCCAGACTAGTCAATATTGTTTCTTAAATTAGCCCTATAAAATATAAGATCCAGGGGCTAGAGAGATGGCTCAGTTGCCAAGAGTGTGTGTCGGTCTTCCAGAGGACCCAACTCATAGCACCTACTCCAAGCAGCTCAAACCTGCCTGCAGTTCCAGCCCCAGGAGTCAGACACGCCTGGYCTTGGTGGTCACCCATGTATGTAGACTATATCCTTCTCTCATACCCATCCATATACACAAGATTAAGAATAAAGTAGGTMTTTTTAATAAAATAAAATCTCATTTGAGATCTCACTCTCTTTTTTTTGTGGTTCTGTACCTTGTATACTAAGAAAGTACCTCATCACTGAGGTACATCCTTAACCCTTAGATTTTTGATAACTTGAGACAGAGTTTCTCTGTGTAGCCCTAGCTGTCATGGAACTCACTCCGTAGACCAGACTGTCCTTGAACTCAGAGATCTGCCTGCCTCTGCCTCCCAAGTGTTGGAACTAAAGGCATATGCCACTACTGCCTGGCTAAAGCATCTTGAATTTACAGTGGAAATTACTGATCAATATGGATGAATCCACTTACAACATTTCAGTTTACCCGTGGCATAGTAAGGGCATATAAAATGAGAGTCACCATGTTTGCAGGGATCTTCTGCTGTAGAACACTTGCCTAGTAGGTGTAAAGGCTTGGGCTATGTCCTCCCCAATCCCTTACACACAGTCTGAATTTACTGACTCAGAAGAAATAAATGGATCTGGATCTAGTGGACTGCAGTGCTTACAAACCAGAGCTGGATGGCTGAGCATGCTGCAGCCTGCTTATGACAACATTTCAGGACAAAATGCGGGTTGTTCGGGGATTTCTGGCTTGGTTTTAAAATCAAAGTACATACGCTTATATAAAACATATTAAAATACATTTAATAAAGGCAGAAAACCCATCCTTTCCCAGGTATTTTGCTCTGTATCCCACTACTGTCTATTGCTCCTGAGGTAATGTCTACTGTCTATTGCTCCTGAGGTAATGTCTACTGTCTGGAGCTCTTGAGGTAATATCTACTGTCTGGATCTCTTGAGGTAATGTCTACTGTCTGGAACTCTTGAGGTAATGTCTACTGTCTGGAGCTCTTGAGGTAATGTCTACTGTCTGATGCTCCTGAGGTAATGTCTACTGTCTGATGCTCCCGAGGTAATGTCTACTGTCTGATTCTCTTGAGGTAATGTCTACTGTCTGGAGCTCTTGAGGTAATGTCTGCTGTCTGATGCTCCTGAGGTAATGTCTAYTGTCTGGAGCTCTTGAGGTAATGTCTACTGTCTGATGCTCCTGAGGTAATGTCTACTGTCTGATGCTCTTGAGGTAATGTCTACTGTCTGGAACTCTTGAGGTAATATCTACTCTCTGGAGCTCTTGAGGTAATGTMTACTGTCTGGAGCTCTTGAGGTAATGTCTACTGTCTGATGCTCTTGAGGTAATGTCTACTGTCTGGAGCTCTTGAGGTAATGTCTACTGTCTGGAGCTCTTGAGGTAATGTCTACTGTCTGGAGCTCTTGAGGTAATGTCTACTGTCTGTTGGGTGGCGATACTACACCGGAGCATGCTACTGTGTACCTTCTTCCAGTTCTGCTCCATGACATCACTTTAATAGACAAAAGTCAGCCTGAAGGTAGGATTTATAACTGGCAAGTCAGCAAAAGATACAGGTAGGGTTCCCTCCCTCAACCGGTTTTGAGATAAGTGTTAAAACCTTGACCAGCACGTGATCAAGGCCTCCTGAACTTTTGGGTTTCTTGTTACCTCAATGATCTTGCTGGGTCAGTAGCTCAGTTCATTGGCTCAGTGATTCTTTGCTTCAATCCTGAAGGATCCCACCCAAGGAGACAGAACTCAGATGGTACCAGCTTGCAGTTCCACCCTAATCCTACAGGGGGTGCCATCTCCATAGGCCAGAGGCTTGATTTTACTCACGTGGTTTTTCACTATTTGGGGCAGGGCTGGCATCAGGAGATTCATAACATTCTTTGCCAAGGAGTTGACCATGAAGGAGAGCCTTTGGCAGAGGAGAGCAGGAGATTAGGGAGCTTGTAAGAGAGGATTGTCCCTGCTTTATAGAGGTGACATGGAATGGAAGAAGGTGCTTGCTCAAGTTCACCCAAGGTTAGCCAAGGCTGTGGCAGAGGCTGAGCTGAGGGTATTGCCCAGGGTATTGTCTTTATACAAATCTGTGCACACATTAGGATTCAGGGAGTTGACGGGTCCCCTGGAGGTGACATCGCACTCTTATGAGTGGGTCATGCTTGCTGCCTGTACTAGGAAAGCGAGATATGGGAAGATGATTTGCCCAACATCACCCAGGCAGTCAAGGGAGAAGGTAAGCGCGCTTCGGGCCCACCTAGGCCTGCCTGGGTGGTCTGGGAACCCTAGATGGAGAGGCTGTTCTGTCTGCAGGTGTTTCCCCACCCCCACCTCCCACTTATACCCGCTTCCATACCCGCCCTCCCAACCTGGTATCATTCTGTTATTGCTGCTCCCATCTTTGCCACCCAGAACTGCCTTTGGCGTTTAGATTCCCTGGAAGGAGCCCCAGATCTAGATAGAGTCAGAGGGACGCATGCTTGTTTCTCCAGTGTTGTCCATGAGCGCAGTGGGTAAGGCCATGGCTACCTTTCCTACCAGCATGATGGAGCCCAGCACTCACTTGTGAAGCAGGCTGAGGCGAAGGGTGCTCTCAATGCTGGAGCAGTCGCTGAGGTTCAGGCGGGCGGGGCCGCTCTTGCTCTTCTCCACTCGGATGAGGGCTTGGACCTCGGTGCTCATTTGGAACTCCACTATGGTCTTAATCAGTGGCCTGTGGGGACAACAGCAGTGAGAAGGGTGCTGTTGAAGTCTATGTGGGAGCCACCGATGTGGCTGCCCTCACTATCTCTGTACTGGCTCCCATCATCCCTCCCACATCTTGAGTCCTGGAGTTCTCTCATGATCTCACCACTTATGGATGCCACGGGATTCCAAGTCACACTACAGTGTCCCCGCCCCACACCCCTCCCCCCTTCTGCCTGCCTCTTTTAAACCTTGTCATCTTGGCTGCTGACTGTTCCGGGTTATTATGGGAGCAGACCCTGAAGTCATCCTTGATCTCTCTCTCCATATCCAACTCACAGGGATCCCTGTTGTTTCTGTCTGCTTCCAGCTCATAGCTAGAGTCTGTTTACTCCTCCGCTCACTTGTCCTAAACCTGAGCCTCAGCCAACTCTGTCTCCTCTAGAGCTGTTGCAGGACCTTCCATGCTGCATTCCCGCCTCTGCTCTGTGCCAGTCTCCTTAGCTCAGACCTTCTGTTGCTCTCGGTCCTTATACTCCATCAAAGCTGTGTTCTCATCTTGTCACAGGAGGCCTTGCACCCTCAGCCCCAGCGGCTTGCTGAACTCGCCCTAACCACTACCCACTCCTTCCCTTCTCTTTGTCATTCCTGCCTCAGGGCCTTTGCACTTGCTCTTCTAACTTTGGGATTTGTTTCTAGATATCTGCATGGCGAGCGAACAGATGAAACTGTTAAGTTAGCGGTGTTTGATTAAGGGGGACACTCACGTGTTTAATCCAGCCACCATGTCCAGGGGGATTCTGACCACCAGCTCCTGGTCATAGGTCGAAGGCTGCACAACCAGCTGGAGGATGTTAGCAGAGGTGACCTTCATCCTGGACAGGGCGGAGGGGAGATGAGAACCTTGTTCACGCTCAGATGAGTGTCATCCCCAAGCCTGCATCCATTCTTTTCCCTGACTCCCTCATACCTGAGCAGAACCTGGACCCCAAGCCTATTTACTAATCCTTTCCATCATGCCCCACCTCTGTCTCTCTCCTTCACCCCTGCTTGCCTCTCTTCAGGTTCCTTGGCTTCTAGCCTCAGCCTGTCGGGCTGACAGCAAGCTCCTCTGTGACCTGACCCTACTGTCCTGTCATTCTTTGCTGTTGGGGTTTGAATTGCATGACTTTTGCCCCTCCATGGTTTTGCCCTACTGGTCCCTTTGCCTGAAATGTCAGTTTCTTGGTGTTCCTGGCTTAGCCATGACCTCCATTAAAAAACACCTCCTGATTCCTGCACTCTCCCACCTGGGGCCCCCTTCCTATGTGACTGCTCTCTTAGAGGTACCAGTGACACTACCTTATGGTCACCACTAGCCATTCTGGGGGAACTTTTCAAAAGAGGGACTTAGTCTGGTCCATCTTCACTACTGCTCGTTGACTGACAGCTGCACAACATGTAGGCAGAGGTGTGGGGAGGAGACGGCCCCCAGTGCTGTCCTGTCCACTCACCAGATGATGTATCTCAGAACGGTGTTCACAAGGTTGTCCAGGATGGTGATGCTGCCAGACTTATCTTGCATGGCTCTGAGCAGTGGCAACTCCCGGAGGATGGCAGTGGCATCATGGTCCTCCAGTGCCTGGGTCAGGTCTGCAGGTAGACACAGGGGTTAGATGTCGGGAGGGGCAGGGAATGTAGCCTGGCAGTGGCTCCGGGTTGGATATGACATGAAGTGGGGGCTCCGCCCATTCAGCCTGACTATCTTCACCATGTAGACATCCCTGGGCGGACAGTGAGGCTGGAGATAGTGGGAATCATCACACTCAGAACATGGCCCGACACTGCGGGGATGCTGGACCTGTGTCTTTCTTCCCCCTAGCTAGCACCAAGTACTTCTAGAGCTGAGCATTATGTTGGGGACAGTTTTGTGGCCAAGCCACACCTGATAACGACTCTTCCGGCACTCTCCGTGTTTGCCCTGTTGTCCAAAGTGCCTCAGGTGCTGAGCAGAGGAAGGAACAAATGGGAACAAGGGCCCTGGGGCTGGTCCCTGCCGGCTTTTCACGGGTGGCCAGGGCCCATTGCATAGGCAGTGTACCGCAGCTGCGCCAGCTCTGTGCTAATGGGGATGGACCTATTCCATTTTATCCTTGCCAGTTGGCAGTCAGCATAGGCTTCCGAGGGACATGGAGTGGAAGGTCCCCAATGCATGCCTCTTATCGGCCCCTGTGGCGTCACTGCCCAGGTGATGTCAACAGGGCTCCTGAAGGTTGAGAGTAAATTTTGAGGGTCCCTGGGCCACCCAGAGATGATTCCCCTGAGAGATAAAATAACTTCTCCCTCCAGGGACATCATCCAAAGGATGTCATCAGCTCAGGAATGGACTCAGCAGTCAGCGCTAGCCTAGCACGACCTAGCAAGCGTCCCTCCACCCAACAATGAGTCAGACCCAGTCCCATGAGCCCTGGGATGGGGGCTCCGATTCTGAGTTTGTGCTGTCCTTGGATGCCACCTCATTTCCAGGCCCTTTAGAGTTTGTTTTTTCACTCCCCTCTTAGGCAAATCCTCCTTCCTTTGATGCCCCATTATGTTTCTTTACATTAACCATCCTGCCCCAGGTTTATGGCGTGGCTTTTGTCTTCTAATGGAGCTCATTAATACAGTTTCCTCAGTGGCTCCTGGTCCCTCGCTTGGGTGGGCCCACTGACTCCTCTGCAGGGGATTCTGGGAACCTCCTCTCGAAGTACCATTGGTAATAACTCCTTGGCTGCAGACTTTCGCCATGGCTGCTCACCCCAAGGGCCCCATAGCTCACATGCCGTATGCTTGAGAGTCATTGGGTTAGCCTTAGGCCGTTTGCTTCCCATAGCCTTTGAAACGGTGCTTGTCTACCAAGTCATTGCCACATTACCATAGGAGACGTGTACCAATGCCTGGGAGGAAGGTACTGCCAAGTGTCCTCTAACACACAGGACTGTGTCCCATGGCAGAAACGCACTGGGGAGAGGGCCTAGAGAGCCTGGGACTCTCCTCAGTTCCTGTGGTATTGGGAGTTCCCACTGGCCCAGGGAGGAAGGCCTTCCCATGTCCTTACAGAGAATAAGCTTAGGTCCAGGGGCAGGCCTAGGGTCATGAATCTGGAGTAACAAACCCTTGTGTGGGACTGAAGTCACCAGATTCTGCCCACTAGTAGGTACTTGGAATGATACTATTTGAGGACATCTTGGCATCATAGGCTCTTGAGGTCATATGATCCCAGACCTTTTACCTCAGCCATTACTTGTCTCTCCCAAGCCCAGGGCTCCACCCCTGCCTGGTATTTTCCTTCGATGAGGAACTCCCTTCCTTTTTGGAGGACTGCTCCATCTATCTGCCCCTTGCTCTATGGTGCTGAGGCCCGGGGGGCTCATGACTTACGTTTCTTGATGACTTCTGGGCCAAGGTTGAGTACTGCAGGGGCATAGAGGTTAGCCTGGACCAATGTGGCTCCCAGCAAACCACAGAGGAGGGTGATAATCCATGGGCCAGCCATCTTCCTGGGTGTCACTGAGAAGTAGGCAGCAGGTAGTAGGCCCTGTGGTAAGCACAAGGGTCCTGTTAGCTGGACAGAGGGGCCACAGAGGCACATAATGCCTGGTAGCCTGGGGCACAGTGTCCAGGAAAGACATTCAGGGCAGTGGTTAAGAGCCAAGACATAGCCATACATCCTTGAATCATCAAGGGTTCTCCTCTGGCAAGTGGGCACGAAGGAGCTTCACTTCATGGAGTCTCTGGGATTAACAGTGTCTAGAAATCATTCAGCGTGTCATCTTTCCCACAGGAAGAACTTGGCAGACATTAGCTATTTCCTTGCAGAAAACCCACAAGGATCTCCAGAAAGCTGGCTCCAGTTTGCCCACAGCCTCTCAGATAGAGGCCATTCATTCACTTAGCAATTATGCTAAGCCTTAGCATCACAGCCAGGCTCTGTGCTGGGCGTAGGACACAGTCAGGAGTGGGCATTAAGGCCCTTCCTCCCAGAACGCTCAGCCTGGAGCAACCCTTCTTTTGCGCAATGCTCAAAGCAGCCATTTCTTGTCCCACCTCTACTCTCAGCCATGGTACTTTCTGGGAGAAGTACTGTGGTGCTGGCGTGTCTGTCCCTGGACAGCCTGCCACCCTCCACAGCGCAGAGAGGCGGCACCTCCAGCACTGGTCAGTCTTCCTCCCCACACTCCTTACAGGGAGCTTCAGATTTCTGCAGACTCTCTTGTTTAGAGAAAAGGGAGACATGGTCCTTAGGACCTGTGTGCCCTTGCCTGCCTCAGAATGTGGGTTTCTTGTCACCAAAGACAAACGTGGCACTGGGTGACATGTCAGTTGTGGAATGCCATGAGACACTGTAGTCAAATCAGAGTTCTTGACCAGGCTGTGCATTCTAGGAGGAGGACCTTGCTGCCCATTCCTGACTGTGTCCCTACGCCCAGCAYAGAGCCTGGCKGTGGTGCTTCATACATAAGTGAATGAATGAGTGAATGAATGACCTCAGAGAGGCTGTGGATGAACTGGAGCCAGCCTTCTGGAGACCCCTATGAAACCACAGGATCCCCATCCCTGAGTGTCAGCACCCTGAGGGGGAAGGGACATGTCGTGGGCCTGGGAGTCAGATAGATTCCAGCAGGAGGCCTTATTCCATGCTGGCTCAGTGACTGTGGATGAGTGACTTAACTGTCTGGAGCCTCTTCACAGCTGGCTAATGGGAGATGATGTTAGACCTCAGGAGGGCAGCTGTGAGGTGAATGCATCTGCAGCTGATATTGCTCATGAATGCTATTGAGCATGACAAAGAGCACTGTGACTACTGGTCCTGGGATCTGAGGAAACCACACCACAATCAAAGCCAGAGGGCGGAGCTGACAGCCTGCTTGGTTGACAAGGCCGCCATGCCATCAAATGGTGTCTTTGTCTTCCAAACACTTTGGACCSTGTTTGCCGCCTTCTGCCCCCTGCTCAGCCTCTGGATCAGAGGCTTCTAAACCCAGACCCTGTAGCATTGCCTCTTCTGGGAGATACTGTCTCCCCCAAATCTCAGCCTGTGTTCATCCGCCATTTGTTCCTTATCTCCTGCCCTCCTCACGGATCCACTGTGTGGTCCAAAGCCCCATCCTCATTATGGACACACTACGTGGTCCTCAACACCTACCTTCTTATAGGCATACCATGTGGTCCATAGTCCCTGCCCTCTTCATGGACCCACTATGTGGTCCAAAGCCCCTTCTCTGGGTATAGACCTTCACATGGTCCTCAGCCCCTGTCCTTGTCATGGACTCACTATGTTGTCCTCAACCCCTGCCTTCTTTTTAGACCCACTATGTGATCCATAGTCTGTCCGCATCATGGACCCACTATGTAGTCCTCGGCCCCTTTCCTTTTCATGGATGTCTCTTGCCCCTCTCCAGCATCCATTCGGCTTTGCCTCTTCCACACCATCTCTTCCAGGCAGGCTTCTCTGTCTTTGGTCCTGGGCCTTCCTTAAGCACAGTAAGCCCACAATGGTCACCTGGGAGTTCTTTGAGGGTTGCTGTGACAGATGCTTCTCTTTGTCCCCAGCAACAACTCAGCACACACAGACATTGCAGTCACCATGTGCAGAGTGGTTTGAAGTTCCTAGACTGAGGACTGGAAAAGACCAACATGCCTTATGCTTCCATCTTTGTTCATGGCTTCTGGATGAGTACACCAGCACCTCCCTGCCTCTCTCTTTGACCCCCAGAAACCATAGCTGGCAGGGGCATTATTAGGCTCAATTCTTGCCCAGCAGTTGGGCTCCTCTCAGCGAGTCTTCTCTGTGAGGAACCTTCCTGACAGTCCAGGCTTCTAGCCCCTCCTCACGGTTTACCTGAATGTGCTGGAGTCCTGGGTCTGCCCGTTCTGCTTCTGTGGCGGGTTTAGAGACCCAGCTTTATATCTTGCATCCAGACTTGGGCAGCCACCCTGAGCATGTGGGCCAAGACCTCAGGCTGGGCCGAGGTGTCCAAGGTAAATATTTGCAGCTCTTGGTGAACCAAAGCCCTTCTTGAAAGCAGTCTTGGAACTCCAGCTTCCTGAGGTTTGGAGAAAGGAGGGTCCAAGCTGGCTGGAGACCACAGGGAACACTGGGGCATATGGTAGGCACACAGCAAGCCTTCCAAGGGCTGCCTGCATCCTGGAACATCACTGTCACAGGACCATAAAGTGGTCTTTGCAACCTCTACAGCCAGAAGAGTGAGGATCCTCAGGGGACAAGAAGGTAGTTTGGTTCAAAATGACTCTAGCCGGCATTAGTTCAAACTTCTGAAATCTGACCTGAGTAGATTATTTTAGGCATATTTAAGCACAGCACTCTTTGGTGAAAACCTATTTGGCAATAATGAAATCAATTTCACATCCACAACAAAGCATATGTAAATCTCCGAGGATCAAAGTAAGCTAAATGAAGATCAGTTATGACTGCATTAGAACTCTTATAAAGTCCATGAAGATAGCCTCTATAGATTGACTGAAGAAACCAAATTTACAATAAGGGTCTTGGGGAGGGTCTGGTGCTGGAAACGTCTCTAGCCACACCGATAGAGCAAAGGTCACCAGGCTAATAAACATGTCCTCTCTGAGCCTTTGGGTGGATTATAGGCTGTGCATTTCTTCCCCTGAAGGAACAACCTGTGTGTTTAGCATTCCAGGTTCCCCCAGTGCTTATCTGTGAGTACAATGCCCTCCATGCCGCCAACAGGACTGTGATGAGCATAGCAGCAGTCCCGGTAAACATCACCTTACGTTTTTCCATCAGTTAGGCTGATGCTATCATCCTCATCATGGTAAACCAGTCACTAGTCCAAGGAGAAATCCGGCTTCAAAAAAAAGCATGGTGATGCAGGGTGTGTGTAGGGGACACGGCAAGTTCAAGCCCTGGCTTCACCTAACAAGGTGAATACACTCGAAGCGACTGGGTACTCGAGCCTCTCATTTTCCATACATGAAATGGGCATACTCAAGGCTCCCCTGTCTTACAGGGCACATGGCTGAGGACATGGCCTCCTCAGAGGAATGCTCAGTAGCAGTGTGGTTGGGGCTGTTGTCACTGTTACTGCTTACAACAGGATGAGGTTTGTAGAGGAGTGATTAGTCAGGGCAACCCCATGGAAGGGAGGGAGGCACGGCCTTGCCCATCACACCCCCGTCCATGCAGCAAGGACACCACATCTCCACCCACTGATTCCTTTACGAGACTAGGTGTGAACCCCTCCCCCACCCTGCTACTTCTTTGCTCTGCTCCCCTGGGCGAAGGGCTTCACCTCCCAGGGCCTCTATACCCTCCCTGGTAAAACGGAGGTTCAGGGAGTGCTGGCTGCCAGGCTGAGCTATGGGCCATGTGCCCTTGTCATAGGCCTTGTCACAGGTCACTTTGGGACCTGAGCTGCTTCATTTACACCACCAGGAAGGCAGTGGATGTTTGTGGAGGTAAAGAATAATGAGCAATGGACCATGGGCCCAGGGACAAGTGAACTGGCCAGAGGGACCCTTGTCACCCCTGCCTGGACACAGGCTGGTCTCACTTAGCCATACAGCCCCAGATAGGAATTAACAATTCTGCTTTTTCCAAGAGCATTGGTGGCTCAGCAGATCGTGATTTGTTCAAGGTCACAGACCCAGGGGTCTCAGAGAGGGGCCTTGAGCCCACTCACCTAGTGCAGGCCACACACTCCTGACGGCCCTGGTGACTCCTGGCTAATGTTGGGGTCAGTAGAGATTTTGATGTGACCTTTGGACACATGTCTTGGCTTCTATCTGGAAGTGGTAAACTATCGATTAGGGTTAGGAGATCCATTGTCAAGTCTTGTCCCCATCTGTATGGTAATGAGAGAGGGGCAGTGCTCCTGAGGTCATACAGTCTCTGGTGGGTCATGGAGGGAAGTGTGGTTTGCATCCTGCCATGTCTGGAACACTCACCAGGTCCTGAACATGCAAGGACAGCTCCTGCAGGGCCAGCAGGGCTCCCCGGAAGGACCTGCCAGTGCCTCGGGCACATGTGCCTCGGGACGCACACCCCTGCCTGGTTCCTCAGCTGTCATGCCTGCTGCCCATGGACAATGTCCCTCTGTGGGGTGGTGGAGCTGGTGCCAAGGCCAGTGCCCACATCTGCTCCAGCTTCCTGCCTTTAGGCTCGGCCTACTCAGGGTTGAGCAGGCATCACTGGACCCCTTGGGTTGTGAACCTGGTCCTATGTGGTCCTGCCCTGGTCTCATTTCTCTCAGATCCTCACATTCTTGCATACACTCCCTTTCTGGAGCTCCTCACACCTCACCAAAGCTCCCTCGTGGGCCCGGAGAGATAGCTCAGTGGTTAAGAGCACTGGCTGCTCCTACAGAAGACCTGGGTTCGATTCCCGGCATCCACATTTCTACCTGCAGTTCCAGGAAAGCCAAAACCTTTTCCTGCCTTTTCTGGGCACCATATACATACTTGGTTCAAAGATGCACATACAGGCAAAATGCACATATCCATAAAATAAGAAAATAAAAATTGAATAATAAAAAAAAGATCCTCTGTGCTGGTAGCTAGAGGAAAACCTTGGAGTTTGGAAAATGACTCTCACCTTCTCCTGAGCCTGAGTTGTGGCCTCTGCTCCCTTCTGAGAAGAAAATACTTGCATCCTCACCCCCCGAATGGCGGCTCTACCACCATTACAGAGCTACTCGCCAGACACCTTCAAGACCCAATCCAGAAGGGAATCTCCCCCGCCTGGTCCCTGTCGTCTTAACCCTCCTGTGAGTCCTCAGAGCCCACACTGTATTCCTGAGGGATGTACCCTGTGCCTGGAGGGCGCCACCTGTCTTCTGTCTCTCCATTATTCCTTATTCCTCCATGCTTTTAAAAGTTATTTATTTGGTGTGTGTGTGTGTGTGTGTGTGTGTGTGTGTGTGTGTGCATGTACATTGTGTGTGTGCATGCACACACATGCAGGGACAGAGGTTGATGTCAGGTGTCCACTTCTATTGCTGTTCCTTCTGTGGCGCTCTCTCTCTCTCTCTCTCTCTCTCTCTCTCTCTCTCTCTCTCTCTCTCTCTCTCTCTCTCTTATTATTTTCTTTTAAAAAAGATTTTTTAATTTTTTATTTATGTGTCTGTGTCTGTGTGAGTGTATGTCATGTGTATGGGTGTGTTCACAGGGTCCAGAAGAGGACATCAGATCCCTCAGAGCTGTAGCTGCTGGCAACTGTGAGTCACCTGGTGTGGGTGCTGGGAAGCAAATTCAGTCCTCTGGAAGAACCGCAAATGCGCTAACTACTGAGCCACCTTTCTAGTGCTGGGTGCATCCTAGTTGTTTTTTTTTTTTAAGATTTATTTATTTATTATATGTAAGTACATTGTAGTTGTCTTCAGACACACCAGAAGAGGGCGTCAGATCTCATTACAGATGGTTGTGAGCCACCAAGTAGTTGCTGGGATTTGAACTCAGGACCTTTGGAAGAACAGTCAGTGCCCTTAACCACTGAGCCATCTCTCCAGCTGGCATCCTAGTTTTGGAAATACACTCTCTCACTGAACCTGATTCATCTAGACTGGCTGGTCAGTGAGTCCCCAGAACCTGCCTGTTCTTGGCCCTGGCCTGTGCTGGGGTCACATACCTGCTGCTGTTCCAGACTTTTCTGTGGGGGCTGGGGATCCAAACTTAGGTCCACTTGCTTATACATCAGGAACTTTGCACACCGAGCCGTCTCCCTGCTTCCTCCCTTCCTCCGTTCTTATATAGTCCCCTCTTGCTCTCTGTCTTCACCTTTAAGTTTCTTTCACCAAAGATCCAATTCTATCCAGCAGCCATTGACCCTTTGTAAATTTTGTAAAACTTGCCAAAGCACCCAGTGCTTTTTGCATGAGGACCAAGCTCTGTAAGGCCCAGGACAGTTGGCTGCTCATCTGAGTCCTTTTTCCATACTAGTTTGCCCTATTGTCCTTTCATTCCCACCTCAGGACCTTTGCACATGCGGTGCCTTCTCCCAGGCTGCCTTTCACCTGCCAGGTCTCAGCTTCTCTCTGTGGAGAGGCCTTTGCCTGTTACCTGGCGAGAGAAGGGTGCTCTGGCTATACATTGGTGGGCGTTCACACTAGGACTTGCTGAAAACGCAAGTGTGCTAGGCCCTGAGACCCCACAGACGTTTAGCAATAAGGAGATGGGCAGGCCACAGTGCAGGCGTATGGGGGTCGGGGTGGGGGATGGTAAAGGCACAGCTCCTAGTTCTGTCATGTAGGGGCTCTGATCCAGTTAGATTAATAAGCACTATCAGATGGGGGCGGGTATAGTGGAGGCGTTCCCTCCGTTCCCATCTCACACCCTCCCCAGCCCCTCCTCCTCCTTTTCTGTCTTTGGACAGGGTGTTCTTATGTCCTCCAGGCTGGACTTGAACTCTCCATTTCCCCACCTCTGCCCCGCAGGTGCTCCCTCTCCGTGAAGGCAATTTTTAATGGACCCAAAGGCGCAGGGTTCTAGAGGAGGACAGCTTTCCCAAGGTCCCTCGGGAGCTGTGTTCCTGAAGTGAGGCGCACAGTGGGCTGAGTTCTGTTTAGGTGATGAGCTGCAGTTATTGCGGGCAGAATGGCATGTTTGGGAAGTTACTGCTGTGGATGGCATCTGGGCTGGTGTGGTCACAGCAGGACAGGGTTTTTGCTTGCTAGAGATCATGGTTTGGGGAGGTGAGGTGATGCCAGAAAGGCAGGGACTGAGGAGGGCCAGGGAGGGCTGGAGAGGACAGTGCAGTGGGCAGGTCCCCCCCCCCCCACCTTGGACTAGCTGTAGCTCAGGACACTCAGCAGAGACACTTGGAGAAAAAAAATGCCACCAAGGCCCAGTGCATGGCACATCCATCCACAGAGAGCAAGGGCACCTTGCCACCACGGGGACACACCTTTGTTCCCTCTTCTCCACCTCCCAGATGGTGGAGAAGGGTGGTCCCTCTCCATTCCCAGACGGTGAGCGTGGCTCTAGTCACCACTCATCTAAGGCAGACTGGGTTAGGGCTGAAGAGGGATGTCATGTCATGTCAAAGCTGGTTGCGAGGTGCAGCGAGAGGCACAGTGGAAAAGACCATCGACCTCTCCCCTACAGACCGTCAAGCAGTCCCAGGAAGAAGGAAGTAGCAGGTTGGGATCCCCCGGTCCCAGATAAATCAGGGTTGAGGAGAGCAGTGACCTGCCTGAGTTCCCTAGAGTAGGGGCTGGAAACTAGGCCAGCTCTTCCTCACTCTGTCCTCGCTCTGCCACCCTGTCCCACCCTGTCCCACCCTGTCCAGCTTCTATGTGGGCAGCCTTTCTGGAGAAGTCTGTGGTTGTATAGAAACAGAGGGCGTGGGAAGGAGTGGCTTGGTGCGATTGGTCAGCTGGAAACCAGCAGGCTTTCCAACTGTTTCTTGCCTGGAAGAGAGGACAGAAATAAAACAAGAATTCAAGCCTTCCTTGGCGGACTCAAGTACTCTACACACTGGCCCTTCTGAGTAACAAGGAGGATTCACTATTGTCCAAGCCCAGTCATGGTTGGTGAAGTCCGCAGGGGTGTGGGTCCCGCAGAAAAGGATGTGACAGTTCACTAGCAAGGTCTGCCAGGAGCAACCCAGAGGCCTTGTACTGCTGCCTTCTGCCCCTCCCCGTTAAAGACCGTCCATTCTGATAAAATCCTAAAGACACTTAGAAGTGCAAAGAGGAACCTCTAGATGGCACGAAGTTTGCCACTGCCACCACAGGGTTGATTTTGGATAAGTTGTCTCTGCCCTCAGTGTCCTCAAATGAAAACTAAAAATGTAGGTTCTGTGATGCCTTTTCCAGGCTGCTCTGTGTAGGCCAGTCCATAGCAGAGAGAGCCATCTGATATTCAAGACAGGAAGGCTGTTCCGACTTCCCGTGTGTTCTGAGATAGGGCCAGCCCTTTGATTCAGGGTTGGGGAGTCAGGGGGGCTCTGTTGAGGGAATTGGAAATGTGATGGTTAGGAGCTGCCTCCAGTGTGGTGACTTGTAATAGCCCCCAAGCAGGGCTAATGTAAATGTCCCAAACAGGGGATCTGTTTAGTCCTGAGCTACCAGGCAGCCGTCACTAAACAATGCAGAAAGGCTGAGGCAAGTGAAATTAACCTAGAGAATGTTCTGGAAGGATGTGACCCCCCTGGAATAACATCTAGTTACCTTTTTTCCCCTTTCTTTTTGGTGATGTGACCCCAGGTGACTTTTATGATCTCCTTGGTGATTTTAAGATTTAAACTTTTTTTTTTTTTTAACCCAAGTACATTCTTCTGGGTCAGCCAATCACCACACTAAACAACTTGAAATCGAGCAGGAGGCTGGCAGAGGCTGAGGCTGTGTAGTGAGGCCTCCCTTTCCCAGGGCCTGAGTCATAGCCCTGCCCACTCCAAGTTAGCTGGAAACTTTGCCACACCACCACTGATAAGTGCACAAAAGTGTAGTCACAGTAGCCCGGAAATCCCGGTTCTGGAACATTCTGGGCATAATCCCTCTTTTGTGGGGCAGGAATAGACTAAATTAAATGCAAACAAACCATGGTTAAACCAGGCTCAGTCCCAGCTCTGCCAGGAAATGCGGATCAGGGTCCCGCCCTGATGGGGCTCACACTAAGGTCCTGGCAGGGGCTCAGATGGCCTCAGGTGCAGAGGTCACAGCAGGCAGTGGTGGGACTCAGTACTCTGAGTTCTTTCCCCATGGGCAGCTTGTGATCAGAAGAGGCTGGAGGCTGGAGGCTGGAGGCTGGAGGCTGGAGGCTGGAGGCTGGAGGCTGGAGGCCGGCTGCTTTAAGGACAGAACCTGGGACAATGTGACATATGTGTCTGCTGCAAGGAGTCCAAGTCAAGTGTGGCATACTAGCATGGAGTTTGGCATGGGGACTGTTGTCAGGGTCTGAGAGTGTGGGACCCGCAGGCAATGTGAGGACAGAAGCAACATACAGTGGGAGATCAGGTCTGGCAGAGGTCTGCACCCTTCAAGGGTGTGACTGTCCCCGGAATCTCTATTGGGACCTCTGGAACAGAGAGGAGACTAGCTAGATAGAGATGTTTGCCCTGGGATGGAAGAGGGAAAAACTAAGATGTGGGCACAGGGGGAGGGAGGCATTTCCTGCGAGGTCTCCCAGGGGTGACACAGTGAGGCTGGGGGCTGTCTGAACCCTGTGGCAAGCATAGGGGAGATAGCATGGGTCCTTGGTGCTTGCCGGGATGCCGCAGCCGCACCAGAACCTCCCTTGGGTGGGACGACTGTTCTGATTCCCCAAGTCATGCCTTGAGGGCTGTTCTRTCTGGAGCCCCAGCTCTCTTCAGAGCGCTCTCTCTGTCTCCGTCTCTCTCCATCTCTCTCTGTCTCTCCGTCTCTCTCCATCTCTCTCTGTGTCTCTGTCTCTCTTTGTTTCTCTCTCTGTCTCTCTGTCTCTGTTCCTGCTTTCTCCAAGCCTCTCTTTCCTCTGTCTCCTTCTCTCTCTTCCTTTCTTTTTCATACCCATCTATCCTGGTCCTATCTCTTTCCCTACCTCTCTCTCTTCTTCTTATGCCTTTCTCCCTCTCGCTGTATATCTCTAGGTGCCACTGGAGGCTGGACAGAGCTGGAGCCCCATGGAGAGCACATGCATGTGCCTGATCCTGTGGAGCCCAGAAGAGGCCATTGGACTCTTTGGGACTGGAGTTACCCATGGTTGTCAACCACCACATGGGCCCCAGCCCTCTAAATTGCTGAGCCATCTCTACAGCTCCAAGGGACTCTTAGCCTGAGCATCTCTGATATCATTACTGCACTCACTGAGATTGCTGCCCATGTCCATGGCAGGATAAAGAAAAAATGGTGTCTGGAAAGCTCAGGCTTCTGAGAATACTCCTGTAGGTGTGTCTGTGTGTGCTGGGGTTGGGGCAAGGAGTTGGGGGGATCTCTGAGGTGAGGATGCTTCTGAGCAGATGAGTCTCTCAAATTGAGAAGTGCTCTGCCATTAGCCTCAGCTCCCCCTGCCTGGCTGTGGTGGAGATAGACCCTCAGGGTAGCCTCTTCCACTCTGCTCCAGGGCAGGACTCACCAGCTGCCCAGGACAGACCCAGACTGAGGAGCTGCAGCCAGAGGCTTCACCATGGTCTTAGCAATTCACCCCAGCATCTTTCTGGAATTTCTGTTTCTTTAGAAATCCAGGTGTGTGTGAAGTGTGTGTGTGTGTGTGTGTGTGACGAGAGAGAGAGAGAGAGAGAGAGAGAGAGAGAGAGAGAGAGAGCTGAGCTGGCCCTCAGATGAGTGAGCAGAGCTGAGTTCTTTATGCCTTGGGCACAGCAGGAGACACATTCTTCTAGACCAAGATTCTCTGGATGAGATCAGGAGAACTTAAAATAGACAAACTGATGTAAATCCACAGTAGTCCATATTCTCACTGTGACTGGAATAAAGAGGCAACTGGAGAGGCCATCATGGCATTATTTGTGAGGTTTTAGTCCCACTGAAAAGTGGCTGGTCCCTCCACCCAGCACACACACACAAACACACACACAAATACACACACAAATACACACACACACACACACACACACACACACACACACACACCTCTCTTCCTGCTCAACTTTCATGTTTTTGGATTTACAAACAATTTTGGGGGTTGATTATTCACAGAGGGAAGTGGGATGCCCAGCATGCAGAAGAGACTGAATGTTCACCAGGCAGTGGCTGGTCCTGAGCCTGGTGGTTTAGTTATAACTCTCTTCTCACAGATGAAGAAGACCTAGTGGTGGCGACTTATTCAAGGTCACACAGTGATGAGGCCAGGAAGCCAGGACTTGAACTCAAGCCTGCATGACTCCAAACCTTGCTCTCCTGTCCTTGTGCCAGTGTCTGCTGGATACCTGTATGTAGCTGCTGTCCTTTCCTGCCCACGACCTACCAACTGCTGAGACTCTCAATTGTCAACATACATTTTGACCCACGAAGCCACATCGAGAACTGGAATAGTAAGTTCAATGTTCTACTCCTAACTGGAAATTGTGTCTTGCTTCCTGAAGTGGAGAATGTCACTTTCCATCAGCAATAGGACTACAGTGAAGCCAAAGATGATGATGGCCAAGTTTGGGTAATTAGTTGTGATGGCTGCTGTTTTCAAGTGTGTAGCCCCACACAGGTGTCTGGACACGTGCAGATGGGGTTTGGGCAAGCCCTTGAGAGACGGGGGAGGGAGAGGGAGAGGGTGGGAGGAAGAAATGGCTTGAGTGCAAACAGAAGCATGTTACTGACCTCTGGCAACCAACCCCCCTTTCTCCCAGTGATGGGGAGTGAACCCAGAAACCAGGCCTAAGCAAGAACCCCATCACGGAGCCACACTCTGGGCCTGCTTCCTGCTCTCCAAGGGAGGATTTAATGAGTGGCTGGAGATGTCCTGGAAACACATGAGCACCATGCCCAGCTCTTCTCTGAGTCCTCATCACAAGGACGGAGAGGCTAGGAATGAAATCATTTGCTTACTGCCACTCAATGGTGCCAGAGTGCCACCTGACGTGCCACAGTGCCGCCGCAGCACGAATTCTAGAAAACCCTCCCTAAGATAGCGAGCATGAGCAATGCGCTGATCACATCCCWAGTGMGTAACACMTGGATCGCAGTCTCTCACCTCGGGGTGGCTGTGTCCAGCAGCAGAACCTCYGAGAGCCAAGCGAAGCGACTTCTCTCACCTCTGCACCTGTTCTGGGRCCTGGGCCCTCCTCGGGCTTTGAATATCTTGGTGTTTGCTTAGCCTGACATCCTGGGGGCCAGCAGGGGTACACAGGGGAACCTCCCTCATGACCCCCTTTACAGGGTTGGGTTCCTGTGCTAACATTTACTCATTCGGTCACCAGGTCATCCAGGAGAAAGAGGCACCAAGGAGTTCAACCCTAGACAAAGACAAGCCAAGTTCACCACTGCCCCCACTCCCTCCAGTGCCCTTTCCCACCCCAGCCTTCTTCACACAGCTCTGCTGCTCCCGTCAGAGACAGTTCCATTTCTTTGCTGAGTAGACCCGACTTCCGGTCATTCTTCACCTGTTTCTGTCCCACCACAAATGGTGTCTCTGGCTACTTCTCCTCTCTACCTCTGCTGCTCAGGGCTTCCCTCAGTTCTCCTCATCTGTTCTTCAAGGCCTCCCTGACTTCCACCCCACCTGTCAAACTGACTTCTTGTCATTGTGATCACAGCCACCTTGCCTAACCCTAGTGACTTACTGTGAGCATTCCCAACAGTCTATCGGTTGGACCTGTGCCACCACGGGTACCTGACGGCCCTTGCTTTATCCCTGCCACCTGCCTATGGTACTGGTTGGGGTATTTCAAAGAAAGTTGCAAATGTCTGTGCCCTTTTCCCCAATACTCTGGTGGTGCTTTAGAGCCTGGAGTTCAATATTTGCTAACAGTCTGGTTTCAGCTCAGAGAGGGGCCACCATACAGCTTTCTTTGTTGAGTATCGGGGTTCAGCTGATACTAGTCACCTCTGCCGCCCTGCTGAGCTGGGCCAAGGGGAAATCAAAGTCAGGCACCTGCTCTGGGACTTGACACCATCCTTTGGGCCTCAAAGTGACTGGTAACCTGGAGGGTTTAAACTCACAGTACAGGTGAGAGGTGGGTATCAGCCTGAAAGATGAGTTACCTTTTCAAAGCTACCCAGATATAATCGGAAGCCCACAGGCATGAATTGTGGTGCGAATAGACCCTGGGTGAGGTTGCCACAATGCCTGACATAGCTGGCACCAATAAAATAGTCCTGGGGACTGTGCCGTCTGTGTGATGCTCACGGCTGCTACTCTCTTGACACCATGGCTACATTTATCACCATCCTGCAGAGAATCTGGTTAGTTAAGTGCCACAGAGAAATCCAAAGGTGGCTTGCAAAGCTCTGACAAAGGTACACACCCACGGAACCACCTCCCCTCCTGTCAGGATACAGAATGTCACCATCACCCAAGAGAGGTCTGGTCCCTCATAATCCTTCCCAGATACTCTTGAGCTTCCCCAGCAGGGATCAGATCTAACTTGTTTCCACCATAGATTAGTCTAGTCTGCTGGATGGTTTCAAGCATGTGAGTACTTCTCAGTCACATTCACTCATGTGTTATCTCTGATATTGTTTTGGTCCATCTGGGCTGCAGCTGATCCTCCTGACAGGGACACAGTCTCCCATTATATGAATGTGTTAAAATGTACTAATTTATTCTTCTTTCAAATGGCTTCTGGGGAGTTTCAAATTGTGGACATGCTTTCTATAAATGATCTATGTACATCATCAATTTGTGAATATGTTTCATTTCTCCTTGGATGAAATTGCTGGGTCAGGGCACTCAATGTTTTATTAGCTTTATAAGAAACTTCCAGAACCTTTTCTAAAGTGGTTGTGCCACCCTGTGTTTTCACTTGCAGTACATAAGAGTTCTGTCAGCCCATTCCTTCACTAACATAGGATAATGTCAGGTCTTGTGGGTGTGCTAATGCCATCTTTACAAGAAAGCATGCCACTGGTGCCTTGTGACTCTCAGGAGAAAGTTTGGTTGCTAAATTAGTATTCAAATCCTTCATGGCTAAGCCCATCTTTGCCCAGTCTTGAATTTTCCATGTTTTTTCCCTATACTGATGTGAATAGTTCTCCTGTGTGCCGTCAAACAGTTCATTTTCCTTTKCTCTTATGTAGCTGTTTTCTCACTTGAAATGCATTCTTGGCCTCACCAGTCTGGCGATATCCCATTTGTCATTTTAAGACTCAACCCAAGGGCTCGATTGCAGTTCAGTTGGTAGAGTACTTGCCTAACAGGAACAGAGCCCTGAGTTTGAACTGGAGGCAAGAGGATCAGAATTCCAGGTTATCTTTAACCATATAGGAAGTTTGAGGCTAACTTGAGCTACATAAGACCTTATCAGAGAGAGAGAGAGA
>BDUI01006310.1:89121-102057 GCA_002335545.1 Apodemus speciosus
TGTGATTCTGATAGGTCTTCCTTTATATGTTACTTGGCCTTTTTCTCTTACTGCCTTTAATATTCTTTCTTTGTTTAGTAAGTTTGGGGTTTTGATTATTATATGGCAAGAGGTACTTCTGTTCTGTTCCAGTCTGTATGGAGTTCTGTAGGCTTCTTGTATATTCATGGGCATCACTCTCTTTAGGTTAGGGAAGTTTTCTTCTATAATTTTGTTGAAGATATTTGCTGGCCCTTTAAGTTGTAAATCTTCCCTTTTATCTATACTTATAATCCTTAGGTTTGGTCTTCTCAGTGTGTCCTGGATTTAAGAATTAAGAAAACATCTATTTGTCTCAGACACAGAAGATATGATAGAAAGCATTGAAACAGCAGTCAAAGAAAATGAAAAATGAAAAAAGCATCTAACCCAAAACATGCAGGAAATCCAGGACAAAAGGAGAAGACTAAACCTAAGGATTATAATTATAGAAGAGAGTGAAGATTTCCAACTCATAGGGCCAGTAAACGTCTTAAACAAAATTATAGAAGAAAACTTCCCTAACCTAAAATAATACAGATATCCATGAACATGCAAGAGGCCTACAGAACTCCAAATATTTTGAACCACAAAAGAAATTCCTCCCATCACATATTAATTAAAACACAAAATGCACAAAACAAGGAAAAGATATTCAAAGCAGTAATGGAAAATGGTCAAGTAACATATAAAGGCAGACCTATCAGAATTACACCAGACTTCTTGCCAGAGATTATGAAGGCCAGAAGATCCTGGGCAGATGTCATACAGATCCTATGGGAACACAAATGCCAACACAGGCTAATATACCCAGCAAATCTCTCAATTATCATAGATGGGAGAAACCAAGGTATTCCACGACAAAAAACAAAAAAATGTTCACACAAATTATCTTTTCACAAATCCAGCCCTTCAAAGAATAATGAATTGAAAACACCAACATAAGTAGGGAAACTACACACAAGAGAAAGTAAGAAATTAATCTTTTTTTTGACAAACTAAAAAGAAGAAAGACACACAAACATAACTCTAACTCTAATAACAAAAATAACAGGAAGCAACAATCACTTCTGCTTAATACCTCTTAATATCAATGGACTCAATTCTCCAATAAAAAGACATTTACTAAGAGACTAGATACATAAGCAGGACCCAACATTTTGCAGCATACAGGAAACTCACCTCAGGCACAAAGGAAGACACTACCTCAGAGTAAAAGGCCGGGAAACAATTTTCCAAGCAAATGGTTCCAAGAAACGAGCGGATGTAGCCATTCTAATATCGAATAAAATCTACTTTCAACCTAAAGTAATCAAAAAATATAAGTAAGTACACTTCATACTCATCACAAGGAAAATCTACCAAGATGAACKCTCAATTCCGAACATCTATGCTCCAAATGCAAGGACAACTACATTCATAAAAGAAACTTTACTAAAGCTCAAAGCACATGTCACACACGACACAATAATTGTGGGAGACTTCAACACCCCACTCTCATCAATGGACATATTTTGGAAACAGAAACTAAACAAAGACAGAGTGAAACTAACAGATGTTGTGAAGCAAATTGATTTAACAGATATTGATAGAAAATTTTGTCCTAAAACAAAAGAATACACCTTCTTCTCAGCACCTCATGGTACTTTCTCCATAATTGACCATGTACTCGGTCACAAAACAGACCTCAGAAGATATAAGAAGACTGACATAATTCCATGCACCCTATCACATCATCATAGACTATGGCTAGCCTTCAATAACAGCAAAAACAACAGGAAGTCCACATACATATGGAAACTGAGCAACATTCTCTTCAACAATAACTTGGTCAAGGAAGAAATAAAGAAAGAAATTAAAGACTGTATAATWAAATGAAAATGAAGGCACAACATACCCCAAATTATGGGATGCAATGAAAGCAGTGCTAAAAGGAAAACTCATAGATCTGAATGCCTCCACAAAGAAACTAGAAAGAGTACACCATAACAGCTTAACAGGACAGCTGAAGGCTCTAGAACAAAAAGAAACAAATATACTCAAGAGGTGTAGATGTTAGGAAATAGTCAAACTCAGGGCTGAAGTCAACCAATTAGAAACAAAAAGAACTATACAAAGAATCAACCAAATCAGGAGGTGGTCCTTTGAAAAATAAAGATAGATAAACCCTTGGCCAAATTAACCAGAGGGGACAGAGAGAGTATCCAAATCAGCAAAATCAGAAATGAAAAGGGAGGCATAACAACAGATACTGAGGAATTAAAAATATAATCACTAGGTCCTACTACAAAATGCCTATGCTCAACAAAAGTGGAAAATTTGGATGAAATGGACAATTTTCTAGACAGATACCAGATACCAAAGTTAAATCAGGATCAGACAAATGATATAAACAATTCCATAACCCCTAAAGAAATAGAAGGAATCATTAATAGACTCCCAACCAAAAAAAGTCCAGGACTAAATGGGTTCAATGCAGAGTTCTATCAGACCTTCAAAGAAAACCTAATACCAATACTCTTCAAACTATTCCACAAAACAGAAAGAAATGGAAAACTACCAGAATTGTTTTATGAAGCCACTGCACCTAACCCACACAAAGACCCAACAAAGAAAGAGAACTTTAGATCAATATCCCTCAAGAATATTGATGCAAAATTACTGAATAAAATTCTTGCCAATCAAATCCAAGAACACATCAAAATGATCATCTGCCATGATCAAGTAGGTTTCATCCTAGGAATGCAGGGATGGTTCAATATTTGGAAATCCAATACTGTAATCCATTATATAAACAAACTCAGAGAAAAAAACCCATGTGATCATTTCATTAGATGCAGAGGAATAATTTGACAAAATTCAACACCTCTTCTTGATAAAAGTCTTGGTAAGATTAAGAATTCAAAGCCCATACCTAAACATAGTTAAAGCAATATACAGAAAACAAGTAGCCAACACCAAACTAAATGGAGAGAAACTTGATACAATCCCACTGAAATAAGGGACTGGACAAGGCTGTCCACTTTCTCCCTACTTATTAAATATAGTATTCAAAGTCCTAGATAGAGCAATGAGAAAATAAAAGGAGGCCAAATGGATTCAAATTAGAAACGAAGAAACCAAAGTATCTCTATTTGCAGATGATATGATAGAATACTTGTGACACCAAAAATTCTACCAGAGAACTCCTAAACCTGATAAACAACTTCAGCAATGTGGCTGAATATAAAATTAACTCAAACAAATCAGTAGCCTTTCTATACGCTAGGGATAAAGAAGCTGAGAAAGAAATTAGGACAATGACTCCATTCACAATAGTTACAAATAAAGTAAAATACAAGTAAAATACCTTGGTGTGATGCAAGTGAAAGATCTGTATGACAAGAACTTCAACCTTCTGATGAAAGACATTGAAGAAGATCACGGAAGATGGAAAGATCTCCCATACTCATGTATTGGCAGGGCTAATACAGTAAAAATGTCCATCTTACCTAAAGCAATCTGCAGATTCAGTGCAATCCCCATCAAAATTCCAACTCAATTCTTCATAGAATTAGAAAGAATATTTTCCAAATTTATCTGGAATAACAAAAACTCAGGATAATGAAAACTATTATCAACAATAAAAAAAATTATTGGGGAATCACCATCCCTGACCTCACGCTATACTACAGAGCAATAGTGATAAAAACTACATGGTATTGGTACAGTGGCAAGCATGTAAATCAATGGAATAGAACTGAAGACACAGAAATGAAGCCTTACATCTATGGTCACTTGATCTTTGACAAAGGAGCTAAAAACCATCCAGTGGAAAAAAGACAGCATTTTCAATAAATGGTGCTAGATCAAATGGCAGTCAACATGTAGCAGGATGCAAATTGATCCATTCTTATCTCCCTGTACAAAGCTCAAGTCCAAGTGGATCAAGGAGCCCACATAAAACCAGATACAATGAAACTAATAGAAGATAAAGTGAGGAAGAACCTGGAGTGCATGGGCACAGGGAAAATTTCCTGAACAAAACACCTATAATTTATGCTCTAAAGATCAAGAATTTACAAATGGGACCTCATAAAATTGCAAAGCCTCTATAAGGAAAAGGACACTGTCAGTAGGATCAAAGGGTAGCCAACAGATTGTGAAAGGGTCTTTACCAATCCTCCATCCAATAGAGGGCTAATATCCAATCTATACAAAGAACTATAGAAGTTAGAGTGCAGAGAATCAAATAACCCTTTTAAAAATGGACTACAGAGATAACAATGAATTCTCAAGTGACAAATACCAGATGGCTGAGAAACACCTAAAGAAATGTTCAACATCCTTAGTATCAGGGAAATGCAAATTAAAACAACCCTGTATTCCACCTCACACAAGTCAGAGTGGCCAAGATCAAAAACTCAGGGGACAGCAAATGCTGGAGAGGATGTGGAGAAATAGAAACACTCTTCCTCTGCTGGTATGATTGCAAACTGATAAAAAAAAAAAAGGAAATCAGTTTGGTAGTGCCTCAGCAAATTGGACATAGTACTATCTGAGGACTCAACTGTACCCCTCTGGAACATTTACCCAGAAGATACTCCAAGATAGCAGCCTTATTTATAATAGCCAGAAGCTAGAAACAACTCAAGATGTCCCTCAGCAGAGGAATGGATACAAAAAAATGTAGTTCATTTACACAATGGAGTACTGTTCAACTATTAAAACAATGAATTCATGAAATTCTTAGGCAAATGGATGGACCTAGAAAATATCATCCAGAGTGAGGCAAACCAATCACAAAAGAACACACATGGAATTCACTCACTGATAAGTGAATATTAGCCCCAAAGCTGGGAACACCCAAGACACAACTCAGAGACCACATGAAGCTCAAGATGAAGGAAGACCAAAGTGTGGATACTTGCCCATGGCTCACAACCAACAAATATAATGAGCAGAAGCTCCCCAGTGGGGCAGCTTGAGAGAGAACCCAAGGAACTGAAGAAGTTTACAGTCCTGTAGGAGGAACAATAATATGTACCAACTAGTATCCCCAGAGCTCCCAGAGACTAAACCACCAACCAAAGAGTATACAGAGGGACCCATGGCAGATTGCTCTAGGTAAGATGGCCATTTTTACTGTATTAGCCCTGAGAATCCGTGAGTATGGGAGATCTTTCCATCTTCTGAGACCTTCTTCAATTTCTTTCATCAGAGACTTGACATTCTTGTCATACAGTTCTTTCACTTACTTGGTTAGAGTCACACCAAGGTATTTTACATTATTTGTGACTATTTTGAATGGTGTCATTGACCTAATTTCTTTATCAGCCTCTTTATCCCTAGAGTATAGGAAGGCTACTGATTTGTTTGAGATAATTTTATATCCAGCCACATTGCTGAAGTTGTTTATCAGGTTTAGGAGTTCTCTGGTGGAATTTTTGAGGACACTTAAGTATACTATCATATCATATGCAAATAGAGATCCTTTGACTTCTTCCTTTCTAATTTGAATCCCTTTGTTTTCTCATTGCTCTGTCTAGGACTTTGAGTACTATATTGAATAGGTAGGGAGAAAGTAGACAGCCTTCTCTCTCCCCTTATTTTAGTGGGATTGCTTCACATTTCTTTTATCCTCATTATGTGTTCCAATTCCTAACTTGAGCAGAAACCTCCTTCCCATTTGAAGCTGAATCAGACACAAGAAATCTAGACCTCAACTTGCATCAAGAATGCTGATACAGCCATACCCCACACAGGCCAGAAGACCAGAGAGAAAACAGAAATCTCAGAACAAAGCACTCAAAGATTTCAGCATCTAGACCTAAAATTATTCACAAATTAGMAGCTATCATTTTTGTTTGTTTGTTTGTTTGTTTTTAAAAGGGAAACTGTTTATTTGGACTACAAAGTTTATATGTTCATCATTGATGGAAATCAGTATAGGTACTCAAACAGGATAACAACCTAGAGGCACAAGGCCTAGTACAGAGGCCCTTGAAGGTTGCTGCTCACTCTCTTGCTCCTCATGGCCTGCTAAGCCTGCATCCTTAAAGAAGATCCACTGGCCCAGGGATGGAAAGACTCACAATGGGCTGAGCCTGGCCCTTCCCAAAGCAATTGTCAATTAAGTAAATTCCAGAAACCTTATCTTACAGAGGCRATTTTCTTTTTATTTTTCCCTTGTACTTTAAAGAGATAAAATTATTAATCAAAGTCTTTTTTATCATTCAGAATGGACCAACTTTCTTCATAAGTACATTTATTTAAGTAAATACAGTGAATTCATTTTTTAAAAAAGATTTACAGTTTGTGTAGATAAAGAATATTTTTTTTCTTCAGGACATCTCCTAGTCTCCCTGATGTGGGGGAGAATTTTCTAAGGAAACTGTTATAATTGACCAGTGGCACATATTGTTCTCTGGCTGGTAGTCTGTGAACACAGAGGATCCCTTCATATATCACAGGTAACTCTTACTGGTCAGGTGATGCCTTAAGTATTCTCTTCTTGCACCTTCTGCTACTGTCTCAACAACTGGTTAGAATTCTAAAAAGTCTTTAATTAGTATAGATTGATTATACATAGCAATGTGTTTTATTCTGACATTTTCATCTATAAATAAAATGTGATTTGATTGCATATATTCCCCAGTTCCTGTTTTTGCCCTATTCCAATTTTTTAATTCAACTTCCCTCCTCTGAGATGATTAGTTTGTCAAGTTGACGTTAAATATCCAGCACAGATATGAAATTATTTATCGGTTACATTCTCATGTCCTGTTACCGATGATATGACACTTGCAAGCATTTCATCATATTGAGTGGGATAGTCTATGTCAGATTAACTACTTAATCTTGGTACAACATTCCTTTTATCTTAATTTTCTTTGGGGGTTTATTTTATATGTGAACATGGCATGCATTACAGACATCTCTCTTGCTATATTAAAAATTAACACTGTTGTAGTTCTAGTTACAATTACCTGTCTTATGCTTCCCTTACAATTATTTCTGTGAACTTCAAAAAATTTATCTTTAGTAATTTTGAGCATTATATTACTTCTAGAAAGCTGTACTTAAATGCTGAGGTTAAATGTTTTAAAATATTTTTCTATATAATGTTCTTCAGTGAGTAGATGAACCCACAATTGGTTTCTTCTAATACTTCATTCAGCTTGCTACCAAGAAATAAGAATGTATTTTCCCTTTGTCAAAATCAAGTTCTTTGATTTTCCTTTATTTTTCCAATCCCGGGAAATTGTAGGTTGTTCGAAGTGTATTGTTTAACAGTTGAATTACAATTTGGGAACTAATGGGCAGATGACAGACCCTAGAAAGAAATATGTGTGACCTAACAAAAGATGCTTTGTTTCATGAGCAGGTATTGCCCATGGGATACCACTTTGTAGTGTGCTTTCTGAAGTATTTTTCAATGAACAATAGCCAGAGCAATATGTCAACAATAAATCCTATCTATCCTACTACWACAAGTMTTACACATTCCAACATAGCAGAAACAGAAACAAAGTCTTAAGAACCTGCTTTATGAAGATGGTGGAGTTACTTAAAGTGGAAATGCATAAATCTCAAAAAGAAATTGAGAAAGACAAATAATTAGAAGCAATGAATAAATCTCTTCTTGAAAGCAAAGAAAGAAAAAAACATGAAGGAAATTGTGCAAGATATGAAAATTGAGACAGAACCAATAAAGAAGACAGATATTAAAGAAATCCTGGAAATATAAAATCTAGATAAGAGAACAGGAACTACAGAGGCAAATTTCAACAAGAAAAATTAAGAGTTAGAAGTCACAATGAAGGTATAATAGAAGAAATCAATTTACCAGTCAAAGAAATGTTTAGATCTAAAAAATTTCTAATACAAAACCACCATGAAACATGTAACACTATAAAAAACTAAACCTAAGAATAATAGTAATAGAAGAAGGAGAAGAATCCTTGCTCAAAGACCAAGAAAATATTTTCAACAGAATTATAGAAGAAAATTTTTATAACCTAATAAAGGAGATGACAATAAAGCTATATAAAGCACACAAAACAGCAAATACACTGGACAGTTGCCAAACCTGGATGCTGTTGTGGATGCCAGGAAGTGCTTGCTGATTGGAGCCTGTTAGAGCTGTCTCCTGAGAGGCTCTGCTAGAGCTTGCCACATACGGAGGCAGATGCTTGCAGCCAACCATTGGTTCCCTGATGGAGGAGTTGGAGAAGGGACTGAAGGAGATAAAGGGTTTTTTGGCCCCATGGGGGAAGCAACAGTGGCAATTGGTCAGACTCCCTGGAGCTTCTTGTGACTGGACCTCCAACCAAAGAATACAAATGGAGGGACTGATGGCTCAGGTGGCATATGTGGCAGATGATGGCCTTGTTGAACATCTGTGGGAGGAATGGCATTTGGTCCTGTGGGGGTTCAATGCCCCAGTGTAGGGGAATGCTTGGGCAGTAAGGCAGGATTGGGTTAGTGGCTGGGGGAGCACCCTCACAGAGGCAAGCAGATAGAAGGTTTCTGGAAGAGAGAGCTGATGAGGGGATAAGATTTGAAATGAAAATAAAGAAAATATTCAATAAAAGAAAAAAGGGATTACAGCATGCCCATAGCCAACATTAAATTAAATGGAGAGAAACTCAAAGCAAATTCAGTAACATACAGAACAAAAAGTGAAACTAAAAACTACAAGGGAAAAAATCAAGGAACAGTAAATACAAACATATTATAATTACTTCTGACTTCTCAATTCAGAMTTTATAAGCCATAAGTATCTGAACAGATTTCTTGCACAATGGAAACATAATCTCAGAGGAGTGTGTTTTCTTAGATTAGTATTAAATRTTCTTCTCCCATGTCTTAAGATTAATTTTAGTTTGAAGTTTATTTTTATCATTATTAGAATGGCTACAGCACATTTATTCTTAGATCTGTTTTGCTTGAAAAATCATCCAATTTTCCAAGGATCCATTTCAATCCTTTCATCTGAGGTAATGTCTGTCTTTGATGTATAAGCAAGTATCTTGCATGCAGCAGAAAGATGGATCAAAAATTTTCACCCATTCTGTTAGTTTGCCTCCTTTTACTGGGGAACTGAATCAATTGATATTGAGAGATATATGACTGTTAATTCCTATTTGTTTATTTTAGTTGTTTGTTTGTTCTTTGTAGTGGTTTGCATATATTTTTGTGTTTTTACATCTTGGAGTGTTTGTGTAATGTGTTTTCTTTCTTTTCATTTTGGTGGTGTTAAATTATTTCCTATGTTTCATGGGTGTAACTAACCTCCTTAATTTAAACGTTTCCTTGTAATACTTTTCTCTGTGTTGTACTTCTAGATAGATATTGTTGAAATGCGAGTTTATCATGTAATATATTGCAATCATGATGTATGGTGGTTATAAGATTTGCTGTTTATAATAGCATGGGCTGGCATCACTAAATCAGAAATATATTGAATAGATATGGAAGGCTGTCCATTCCATATCTATTCAATATATTTCAAGAAATTTTAGCTACAACAATAAGACTAATGAAGGAGTTCAAGAGAGTATGAATTGAAAAGGAAGAAATCAAAGAATTGGCATTCACAGATGATAAGCTAGCACATACAAGCACACCTAACAATTCTAGCAGAGAATTCCTACAGCTGATAAACACTTTCAGTGAATTAGCTGGTTACAAGATTGACTCAAAATATTCAGTAGTATTCCTTGTACATAGAAATGGCAAATACACTGAAGAAGAAATCAAGAGAAATAGCCCTTCACTGTAGTGACATTTTATAAAATATCTTAGTGTAAGTAAAACAGAGAGTTGTATGGTATAAAGTTTTGAAGAAAGAAATTTAAATGAATATCAAAAAATGGGGAAAATCTTCCATTGTTTGAATCTATAGAATCAACAAAGTAAAAACGGACATTCAACAAAAAGCAATATGGAGGTTTTATTCAGTCATCATCAAATTTTCAATAGAATGTTTTATAGATAATAAAAGGAAAATAGTCACTTCATATGGAATAACTAAAAATGAGAATAGCTAAAACAGTCCTGAATAATAAAAAAAAAACTTCCAGAGATATCATCATCGCTGATTTCAAAGTCTACATCATATATGCAGTAATATAAACCACATGGTATTTACATAAAACCAGAGAACCTGACCAATAGATTCAAATGGAAGACAGTTTTAAATCCATACCTCTGTGGATACCCAACTTTTAATAAATATCCAGGAGAAACACAGTGAAGAAAAAATCTTTTATAAATGGTGCTTTTCTGATTGAATTTCCAAATATAGAAGAATGTAAATTGGACTATATTTACCAAGCTTCACAAATCTCAAGTCCAAAGTACTCAAAGACCTCAAGATAAAACCTGACACACAGAGCCTGTTAGCACAAAAACTGTAGAGTTACCTWGAACATGCTGGTACAGGAGACAACTTCTTAAACAGAATGGCAATAGCACAGGCATTAGGAGCAACAATTAATTAATGGGACTTCATGAAATTTAAAATCCCCTGGAAGGCTAGGATACAGTCAATAGGATAAACCTGCAGGCTGGAAAATGGGGAAATGTTCCCACCAACTCTACTCCTAACAGAGAGTTATTATTCAATATATATGAAGAGCTCAAGAAACTAGACATAAAAAACCCAAATAATGCAATTAAATATGGGTCAAAACAGAGAATTATTAACAGAGGTCTATCAAATAGTAGAGAAACACTTAAAGTCATCATGTTCAGCATCCTTAGATACCAGGGAAATGCAAACCAAAATAACTTTGAGATTTTATCTTATATCTGCCAGAATATCTAAGATAGATAACTCTTGACAGTTTAATGCTGCCAAGGGTATGGAGGAAGAAGAACACATATTCATTTCTTGTGGTACTGAAAACCTGTACAACTACGATCAAAATCAATACAGTAGTTCCTCAGAAAATTGAGAATAGATACACCTCAAGATCCAGCTATAGGAATGTTGCACATATATTCAAGGGACACTCCATTTTCTCATGAGGACACTTGGTCAATTATGCTCATAGTGGCTACACTCATAATAGCTAGGAACTAGAAATAACTGAGATGTTTCTCCACCAAGGAGTAGATAAGCAAAACGAGGTACATTTACACAATGGATTATTACACACCTTTTGAAATAATGACATCATGGAACTTGCAGGCAAATAGGTAGAATTAGAAATGATTGTCATGTATGAGGTAACACAGACCCAGATATACACACATGGTATGTATATCAGTTGTATGAGGACATTATCTTTTAAGTAAATGATAATTATGGTATAATCAATAGACAGAGTAAACTTAAACAACAAAGAGGCATCTAAGGGGAAATGCATAGATCTCCCTGGGAAAGGAACATATAATATATTTTACTGGTGGAATGTATGTGAGAGAGAATGGGTACAAGAGTAATCTGGTCAGGAATAGGCATGCAGAAAAAAAAGGTATAGAAGTGACAGTTTAAACTGGAGGGCATTTGTGGGTGATGTGGAAACCTCATTTAGTAGAAACTCCCCAAATTCTCAATAGTTTAATCTTCTGAGGAATTCCAGTATTGGAGTACAGGGATCCTGAATTGCATATTTTCTGTAACCAGACAACTACCAGTGGTGGGACTGGGACACCAACCTAAACACAAAAGGTTTGACTGACAATATATCCTGTTTGCAATATGCTTAGAAAATGAAGAGAAGAACTTGAGAGAATGAAGCTCACATCACAAAAGGGAGCTCATGTCCAAGATTGGATAGTTGACCAAGAAATGGAAGCCTAATTTTCCAGAGACCTTTGATAGAAAAAAAGTCCACAAAATGACTCTTAATGATATCTGTTCTACTTATACATGGGTGTCTAGTCAATCATCATCAGAGAGGCATCCTCTGGAAGATGATAGGAGCAGATACAGAGACTCACAGCCAAACATTAGAGGAAAAGTTAGCCCAAATTGGAGATCATCAATGGGTCACTGCATTTGAAGTTAAAAAATCCAAACAAGTAACCCCCTCAAAATAAGAAACAATAACAAACCCATGGGAGAGAGGAAGGAAGAATTGTAGGATTAAAAGGGTCAAGGATACCAGGGGAACAGAGAACAAAGAATCAACTAAGGGGTTTCATAGGGGTTCATAGAGACAGCTTGAGTCTGGCTTCTGAACTCTCTGTAAATATGTTATGGTTGTGTGGCTTGGTGTTTTTGTGGGACTCCTATCAGTAGGAGTGCAGCTGTCTCTGTCTCATTTTAATGTTCTTGAGATACTTTTCCCCTAAATTTTGGCCTTGTCCAGTCCTGATATGATGGTTTGTGCCTACTCTTATTGTAACTTGTTATGCCATGGTCAGTTAATATTTCTTGGAGGCCTAATCGTTCCGGATGTGAAACCAGGAAACAGTGGATCTCATGGATAAGGGATAGCAGAGTAAGGTATTGGGAAGAGTATCACTAGGGGAAACTGTAGTGAAAATGTGTATGAGAAGAATTTTTTTGGATTCCAAAAATAATATGAAAAATCAAAAGTAGATTTTGTCATAGTAGGTTCTAAATATAAATCTTTAGTTGAAGAACAGTACGCCTTTTTTTAAAATGACTATTTGAATGTATTAGCTTGAATATGTTTTGAAAAATATCTTAATCTTGAAATGGATAAAATGAAATATTTGAATAAGTTTTTGTGATACAATAGAAATTCAAATGTCTTTATGGTTACAATATTTCTGTATGACTAAATTTTTATTCTTACTAAATACAATGCACGTTATAGTCATTTGATTTGTGCCAGATCTGAAACATAATAGTGAATTAACATCAGAGTGGTGATTGTATACAAATGTATACTTTTCTAAGCTTAAGGAGCTAAGTAAATGACTCTAATTATCCATTAAGTAATATCTAATTTATCT
>BDUI01006313.1:33137-60629 GCA_002335545.1 Apodemus speciosus
CCCCACCATAAACAGACTATTTAAAGTACCAACAGAGCAAGTTGATTATGTATAAGCATGACATATAAACTGTGGTGTTTGCCTTAAAATACAGTTCTAAAAGCAATTTAATGTATACATCTCCTTTTCAGAAATAAGTTCTAAGTCTCAGTACACTAAAGTGGCACTTTATGAAAAGTCTACTTCCTTCTGAAGTTTCACTTCACAATTAGGCAGAAATGCCCAGAACAGTCACCTGTCAATCTTCAGTGGTCCTTTGTGTACTGTGTTGCTAATGCTGCTTCAAACGCTCCTGTGTTAATGTTCCCCCRGGGAGCCGAGGTACAGTAGTGGAATACATAACTAAATGCCTCACACAAACAAGTTTCCTCCGCATTGTGTTACACAAACAATGTCTGGGCGGCGTACTCTAAAAGGGAAAAAGCTAAGAGGCATTCGTGCCTACAGTAACGCAGGCGGGGAGGTAGCCAAAGCATAATGCCTGCTTGAGAAAAAAAAAAACAAGAAAACAAAACAAGACGCCTTTCATCCTCAGATACTACAAGCCCAGTTTTCACTCAAGTCCGTTGAAAAAGATTTCACTAAGCTGTCTCTGGGGAGGGTGGTCACAGAAATAGCATCTTTTCAAAACTTGTATAATTACGGATGGGCAAAGGCAGCCAAACTCTTAACAACTAGAGGATCCTTCACGGTAACCTAGCAACAATAAACAGCTGACTCAGAAGTGGGCAGACTTCTTCCCACACTTTCCTACTAATGCCACCTTTTACTCATAAAGATTAATATGCTTAAGTCAAGATTATAGGGGAGAAAATTAAGAATGAACCGTAGTTAACTACAAGAGTAGGAAAAAATGTAACCTACTTTTTTTTCTCCACGTTACACAAGATGCCTTTAATCTAACGATGCTCCCTCTTCGTGGTTCACTAGAGACAACATTACCTTAAGTGATTTCTAGTCATAATGAAAGGATCATACCTACCTTTAAGACAAATGTACAAGGCCCAGTAAACAAGGACACTTACAATACTGGCTCAGACTTCAGAAAAGACCGCCCTCGAGTCACCGCGAGGTCCACACCCCCCAACCCCAATCATCTCCACTGGCTGCAAACGTGAGCCTTAAATAGAATTTGCGCCAGCTGAACCCGAAGGGCCCTGCTGCGTCTGTTCATAATCAAGCAAAGACATCATTAAATCCAAGCCTTAAGTTCAGAGGAGAGCAGCTAAAACCAAGATGATAACCTTGGCTTAGGCAGGCCATGACAGAGAAGCTATCCCCAGGCAGAAGACCGCCACAGCCGGAGAGGCGAGTCTCACGCCTGGTTCTCACTCTGAAATATCCTTGCATTTTCTGTTAAAGGCTTAGTAGTTTGATTTTCGTCCCACACTAAACATGGGTCGGTTGGTTGAGGACATGTGATCGATCACGCTACAACCAGAAAAGAATGACTCCATGAACAAACAGTGGAAGACAGGGAGAAATGTGAGCAGAACTCTTTTTTTGTTTCCTCGTAATATTATTCTAAGCAAAAGGCAGATGTGCAGTGCAAATATGCATGTAAACTTCCATGCTCAGCAGATTGCGTTTGTTTGCTTGTGCTCGTGTCTGATCTAGCGGAGTTGTAGGAGTGGCCGGTTGCCAAATCGTGATCACTTTCTCCCGGACGAGGGTTGGCACGGTGCCGAGGAAGCCCCAGAACCGCAAGCTAYGCGCACATCCCAAAAGATTCTACCTACAAATTAATAATTCATTTGAGGACATTTTTACCCAGTTAGGTAATTAAATGACCTTACTTAAATGGGTTTTGCAGACATAATCACAGTTAGTTCCAAATATGGAAGGAGAAACAGTCCCCTCGGCCATGCCAAACTTTGTACAGTGCCATGGACCCACCAATGCTCACGCCCTGTGACAGAAGAGGCTTCACCGAGACTCACTAGTCTACCACACCACCTAATCCTGGTTTATCCGGTTAAGATTCTAGTTCTGATACCACCTGACTCAGGCGAGGTGTGGATTTCCCTATGTGCCGGGGGTCCCCAGGGAGTACTTCCCAACTCAGATTCTTCCCCAGGCTTCAAGGCACCTTAAATAAGACCCACAGCCCCCAATACTTCGGTCCAATACTTCTCCAATACTTCCCACGACAGTCCTCAGGCCCATAAGCAGTCAGAAGTACCTGATAGATCTGTTTGTAGTTCTGATTGGTATAGAATACATGTAGACACATGCTTAGCATAACTTGATATTTCCGAGTGCTAGGTTTAATTTTTCTCTCCAGCTACCAAATGCTTAATAACATGGATCAAATAATAAATGATCTGCCCACAACTGGTAACGTTTTTAATTTTAGAATTTTTTTCAGATCTTCATACCTGAGCACTGAATATACATCACTCCTGACTCCTGAACTGTGCACTCAGGTTTCTGTGGTCCCCCACTTCCCAAATTTTATAATCTCAATTTTTAAATTATTGTTTTACACACACACACACACACACACACACACACACACACTCACCTTCCATATCTACAGTCAACACATTAGTAACTGCACTGCATCATGTCTTACATGATTTCCTTAAAGAAATCTCAAGGACACAGAGAAGAGACCCCGTCTTATCTAACTAAGGTCTGCCCTAATTAGTAATGTAAGCTGCCACATAGGTTCTGATAAAATGTCTCCAGTTTGGAAGACCTCTCTCATCTCGGGTAATACTTCCTAACAGAAAATTAAACAGCCACACTTTCACCCTTTCTCCCAAATCCGCCCTCCCCGCTGTCTCCCAGCACATTCACGTAGATACACACCCGCCCACCCATGAGCGCACACACATGCAACGGTCAGACAAAATAGGAGGATTTACGTTAGCAAAAGAGAGTTGAAACAACTACCTTTTCTCTTAAAGAGTCCCATAGTGGTCATACCAAGCATTGGATCTACGTCAGATACAACATATTTTTTGAGTTGGCAATTTAAATTACTAACACTTGTAAATGTGTTTAGGTTATCTTAAACAACTGGTATGCAGGAATGTAAATAGGAAGATTACTACATTAGCACACACATTAGCAAATACTTTTAGCCCTGTCAGGCCACAGTGCTACTTTAACAAAGGAGAAATAAAAATACTGGGAAATGGGCAGCTGTGTTACCTTTAAGACTCGCTTGATGGAGCCCAGCACGAAGTTCCTGTCTGGGTGCTTCCTGTTCTGAAGGAGCCAGTCCCGGTTTAACACCCTTTCCCCTTCTTCCAGCACGCACTTCTGACCTTGGTAATGGGGCTTCTCATACAAAACCCAGCTAAGCAAACGGAAGCACAGGGATTTAAGTAATAGTAGACCAACATACGTTTTAAAACATCCGTACAAATTAGAAATTAAAACACCGATATGGGGTGGGGGCGGGAGGGGAGGGCTGGAGTCGCTAAGAGCGTGTGGCGCTGGCATAGGAGCTGCCCTCAGTTCCCGCTACCCATATGGTGGGTCACAATCACTCCGAACCCGAGCGGCAGGAAATAGAACATCCTGTGACCTCTGCAGGTACCAGGCATGCATGTGGTGCACCTACAGACATGCAGGCAAAACACTCATACACATAAAATAAAAACTATTTCTATATAAATATTTTATGTAAAATCTATTTATTTATTTAGTTAATGTATGTGAATATACTGCCGCTGTCTTCAGACACACTAGTAGAGGGCATCAGATCCCATTACAGATGGTTTGTGAGCCACCATGTGGTTGCTGGGACTTGAACTCAGGTCCCCTGGAGGAGCAGTCAGTGCTCTTAACCACTGAGTTCTCTCTCCAGTTCATATACATTTTAAAATGSTAGACATGTGGTATACCTACATATAGGGGGCAGAACAGTCATACACACAAAATGAAAAATATTAAATAAATTTTAAAATATTAAACACTGTAACACAGTAGAGGCCTGGATATGTATTTATGCACACATACACTTTATGTCACATACACAAAGCATGCATTTATATAAAAATAATTTAAGGACTCCAAGTCATGTTTCCGCCTTCATCTTTCTAACACTGGGTACTACAGACAAGAATTTGTCTTCCTTYGTGAAGACACCACCACACCACACTGTTTATAGCACACATACTGGCCCGGGGCTAACCTAAACACTGGACACGAAGACTCTGGCTCCAGTATGTCCACGGAGCAGAGTCCATAATAACAAAGGAGGTTCCCCTCATTTTTAGACCATACTAGGAACTCCTCCTCCGTTGCTGAGTGTGTCAGCTATGCAAACGACTCCACGTGGCCTCCACATTCCATGGCTTCCCGCAACTCTCAACTCGTTTTTCACAGCCACGTTTCATCCAACTTGACTTGCAAATCTATCTTGATAATACCACAAGTGTAGAAATAACCCTGACAGTATACATTAGGTCTTGCAAACCACTGCAGGCATTAAGCACTTAAAAACATCCTATAGAGTGTGTCACAGTTAATAAAAATGAGTATGTTATAGAACACTGACAGCATTCCAGAAATCCTAGTAAAATGAAGAAAGAGAATATGACATGAGTAAAATCTACGAAGAGCACAAATGTAAGAAGACATGGGTAATTCTAAATAACAGGTTATAACATGCCARGAGGGTTCTTACCAGCCCCTTACAACTTTTATCAGTGCCCCATTCGGGAAAGACCATGTTGTAGCATCAGGGATGTTACAGTAGACCTCTTGTTTATATTTACTTCCGTGGAGATCATAAATTATCATCTGTAACATACAGTAAGTAGGTGGTCATCAGGACTAATCGTGATGATGCACAGAACAGTTCAAAATGCYGTACAACATACAGTAAAATCCCCTGCCTGAGTAAGGCAAATAATTTGAAGCAGTTACTACAGACAAGTCCTTAAGTGTAAAAATGAAAATAAAAATACCCTCACTGTCTAAGCCAGTTAAAAGTATCTGTCTTCAGTTCCACGAACTGAAGCTACAAGCAAGCAAGTTTTCCAGCGTTTACAGTACCCCACAGGGAATTACTATGCTTACCTTTCCAGGCCTTGGATTACACTTCAGAGTTTGTTTGTCAACTTTCTGAAATAATAAAAGTGGAAGAACTAAGCGATAACTGGGTAAAAAGAATATACATATATTTTGTATATATGTGCATGTGTGTATATACATGTGTGTGTATGTGTGTGTTCACATTCTTCAGTGATAAGCCCATTTGTCACACATTTTCTAGACTGCCACATATACATCCTTCTACAGACTCAAAAAACCAAATAAACTGTAAATATAGAACAAAGTAACATAATGTCCCTGCCTTCAAAAGCACAGCGCAGAAGGGGTAAACGGACAGCCACGCTCCATTCACAGTTGAAAATGTAGGCACGGCAGCGGCAGGGAGGCGAGGCCGTGGGGCACAGGGCACCGGGAACGGTGGCTTCTCGGGGTGAGAGGCAGTTAGAGAACTTAGAAGAACACGATTTTAAAGTGAAAAACTGGGGCGGGTTGGCGTATGAGGAGGGAGGAAATATTCCAGGAAGAGAGGCCGGAACCAGGGAAATCAGTCAGGAGTGGGGAAGACAACGTGGTGGGCCACCCAGAACCCAGGCTCGGTATCAGTGAAGAGTGACTGGCGGATTTGATCAGCAGCGGGGACAGGGACGGGACGGGGAAAACCAGCATTCCATCTAATGCCACCGTTTATTTTAAAACCATCTTGGCTTTTAGGGTAACTGCTTGGTCTTCAGCTGTTACTGGGAGTGTGTTACTGAGGCTGTCCAGGACCAAGATACACGAGTGAGGACTCTACAAAGCTCCGTAAGATCGGCAATGCGAGCCGAGAAAGCCCCGCGTGGGACATCCGTCTGTTTCTAAGCCAGGGGAACAAGGGACTGAAGCTCAAGGTGCTTTTTCAGCTGTGCTGTGGCTTTTTGGTCTTCACAGNGTACAACATACAGTAAAATCCCCTGCCTGAGTAAGGCAAATAATTTGAAGCAGTTACTACAGACAAGTCCTTAAGTGTAAAAATGAAAATAAAAATACCCTCACTGTCTAAGCCAGTTAAAAGTATCTGTCTTCAGTTCCACGAACTGAAGCTACAAGCAAGCAAGTTTTCCAGCGTTTACAGTACCCCACAGGGAATTACTATGCTTACCTTTCCAGGCCTTGGATTACACTTCAGAGTTTGTTTGTCAACTTTCTGAAATAATAAAAGTGGAAGAACTAAGCGATAACTGGGTAAAAAGAATATACATATATTTTGTATATATGTGCATGTGTGTATATACATGTGTGTGTATGTGTGTGTTCACATTCTTCAGTGATAAGCCCATTTGTCACACATTTTCTAGACTGCCACATATACATCCTTCTACAGACTCAAAAAACCAAATAAACTGTAAATATAGAACAAAGTAACATAATGTCCCTGCCTTCAAAAGCACAGCGCAGAAGGGGTAAACGGACAGCCACGCTCCATTCACAGTTGAAAATGTAGGCACGGCAGCGGCAGGGAGGCGAGGCCGTGGGGCACAGGGCACCGGGAACGGTGGCTTCTCGGGGTGAGAGGCAGTTAGAGAACTTAGAAGAACACGATTTTAAAGTGAAAAACTGGGGCGGGTTGGCGTATGAGGAGGGAGGAAATATTCCAGGAAGAGAGGCCGGAACCAGGGAAATCAGTCAGGAGTGGGGAAGACAACGTGGTGGGCCACCCAGAACCCAGGCTCGGTATCAGTGAAGAGTGACTGGCGGATTTGATCAGCAGCGGGGACAGGGACGGGACGGGGAAAACCAGCATTCCATCTAATGCCACCGTTTATTTTAAAACCATCTTGGCTTTTAGGGTAACTGCTTGGTCTTCAGCTGTTACTGGGAGTGTGTTACTGAGGCTGTCCAGGACCAAGATACACGAGTGAGGACTCTACAAAGCTCCGTAAGATCGGCAATGCGAGCCGAGAAAGCCCCGCGTGGGACATCCGTCTGTTTCTAAGCCAGGGGAACAAGGGACTGAAGCTCAAGGTGCTTTTTCAGCTGTGCTGTGGCTTTTTGGTCTTCACAGYGGCTGCTCAGCACCCTGCTTTGTGTGAAGCATCTCCCAGAAAAGGGCATGGATAATAAACCTCGAGGTAAAAGATGTTACCGCACATCAATTTTCATGAGATAAGTAAGCTAAGTGGGAAATAGCAACTTCATCACACACTGGAACCTGAGAAATTCAGTAAATTACCGCTTCACTGACAGTGAAAATATTAGCCAAGGACTGTGAATTCACTCATTTCTACAACAGAGCCTTTACACTCTGACTGAGGAATCTTGCTTTCTTGTGGACCAATAACTAAAGGTAAACTTCAAAATGCTAAATAACTAAAGCTAAACTTCAAAATGCTTCTAATGCCAAACTTCAAAAAGTAATCCTTGTTTTAAGAAACAATAAATTTTGTAAATTCACCTCAAAGGTAGGTAGGTGTGTGTGTGTGTGACCTGAACCTGGGTTCCCATCCTAGGTGGCCACTCTACATCTGATCTATACAACGTCCCTTTTATTTTGATGCAGTATACCACTAAGCTGCCAGGGCTAGCCTAGAACTTGCAATCCTCCTGTCTTAGRAGGAGGCCTTCAGGTAGTCTCCATAGCAAGAGCTCTGTCACTTACCTCCATATACGGACTCAATCTGCCTGCATGGTCCTGAACGCGGAAATACTTGGACACTGGTTCCTGAAGGCTGCCACCAAATCTGGTCCCTGTTTCCGAGGAGTGTGTCCTGGAAGTCTGCAAGTACTGATGATAGGCGCTCTTCAAAGAAGAGTGCAACTTAGAAGTCAGATCGGACTTTTGGAGAAATGACGCCTTTTCTGGCCACAGGCCGTGCTGCAGATTGGAGGTCGTTGGTTCACTGAACTCGATGTAAGACTTTGAAATTCCAGCGCGCTCCTGGTCATCATCAGGGTAAAAGGTGACGGGGGGATCTGGCAAGTGGAAGGTAACACGCTCCTTCCTTTCAGTTCTCAAACCTTTCCCCGAAGCTGCCGCTGCTTCCTCCTCCTCTTCCTCGGCCACCTCTCTGTCATCGCCATCAAAGTTTCTCTGTAAGCGCTCTGATACGGACTGTAGGAGGGATAGGACGGAAGAGGGCTGGTTTGCGCTCTCCCTTGACTTGCTGGAGCCATGGTGACCAGGCGAGACCTCACTGGACAGAACGTCCTCCTGTGAACTGTCGTCCTCGTAAATGGGACTCAGGGCTAAGGGATAGATTTTGTACCTCTTGGCTTCCACCGATAAAAACAGGTCTGAATTGTCTCCATCAAATGCCTGAGCCAGTGTGCCTTCTTTTTCAAAATGGTGGACCAGGTCTGTTCTGCTCTCGGACCTTTCGCATGCCAGGCCAGGCAGGCTGCTGGAGGAGGGGTCGGGAAGCGAGAGAGACCGTGGTCCTCGTAGTTCTGCAGAGGTGTACCTGTCCTCCTCTTGCAGGGGTTCCTCATACAATATAGTAAAGGAAGAACTGTCTTGTTCATCTTGAGAGACAAAGGCTAAGTTGGGTTCTTCCCTTCCTTCTCTGTAATCCAGATTTCTCCTCTGGTCATATACTACAGGAACAGACATTATCTTGCTGAGCCTTACTACTGCGTCCTCCTCTTGGAAATCTGGCATTGCTGAGGCTGGGTAGCCCTCATAATCCTTACTTAATGTCGGCGACTCGTAGCCCCTGAAATGYGAAGCAAGTCTGTCGTCGTGCAGGATCAAGCCTTCTTTACTGGGCAGCTCTTCTATTTCTCCAACATTCTTCCTCATGTAGTCCCGAGGACACTTTTCACTTTCAAAAACAGGACCCGCGGCCTCCATTTGTGTAACGGTCACCTCTGGCGTTGCTCCATTGGTGCTCTCAAGGGCGACATCTGTAGGTAATGCCTCGCAGTTCTCGATGCTACCACTGGAATCTTCTGGAGCCATTACTTCCATTTCTATCTTAGAAGGCACAGGCTCAGTTGTTCCATTTGACTCTTCGTTGTCTCTTTGGACTCTTTTGTCCAAGATGTCGAAGGGAGGATGTACTGTCTCCTGGTATGTTTCTTTCACATCTAACACAAATGGGACTGTTTCGGCATTTCCTAGGACATCTTCAGCATCCCTGTCACTGTATTTTTGATAAGTATTTACCACTTCTAGCTTTACAGGTATCCCCTCAGTACTGTCAGTATCTCCTCCAGAGCCCTCAGGATGAACATCTTCCATTTCCAGTTCAACAGGTTCCATGCCTATCCCATCAGCCTTTGCAACATTACTTTCTTCCTCCTTTTGGTGAGTGTCTTCCATTCCTAATGTAACAGTTGTCACTTCAGTCTTTGAAGCAATCCCCATAGCATCCTTTTGGTAGAAAATTTCCACTTCTGACATCACAGATGCAACTCCCGTCTTGCCAACATCTCCTTCATCGTGTTTTTGGTAAAAACTTTCCATTTCGATTGAAATCGGTGCCACCTCAGTCTTTACAATATCTCCCTCAGCATCTTTTAGATGGACAGTTTTCAGTTCTGACATAACAGGCATCACCTCAGCTTTGCCAATGTCCCCCTCGCTATCCATCTTATAAGCTTTTTCCATTCCCAAAGTGATGGGTAACTCCTCGGGTTTGTCAACGTACCTCTGAGCATCCATTTGGTATATGCCTCCTCTTGTGAAAAAGTTAAGCTCCGGCTCAGCTTGCACAAGGTTCAGTTCGGCATCCATTTTACACACTTTTTCTCTATGCGGCATAAGAGGGGCTGCTTCATGCTTCATAATATTCAACTCGGCATCCTTGTTCTTTGTCTTTCCTATTTCCAACATGGAAGGTATCAGTGCCATTTTCCCTACATTTACTTCACTATTGTTTTTGTGTGGTTTCCCTAAATCTGACATGGCAAGGGGTGCGCTTTTATTGTGTCCTGGAAAGCTTTTTTCAGATATGCACACAAGGCTATCAGAGAAACTGTTTTTGGAGGTGCTAGGCACATGGATGCCATCATTTGCAAGAGGCAAGTTGAAATTTAATACAAGAGTTCTAGTATCTTCCGTTGCCATCTTGTGATTATCCACACACTCTGTTTCTGCCGCCTTTTTATAGTCCTCACTGACAAATAAGTGCGGCTTCACTTTATCATCTAACCTTGTATGGGGCGTGTCTTCAGGTTGGGAAACAGTCTCTAATTTCTGCAAATTTATACTATCAGACTGTCCAGCTCCACTTCCAAAACACGGGGACTCTTGATAGGGAACAATTTCTCTTCCTTTGATTGACTCGGTGCCACTAACTAAGCGACTCACGGAGGAGAATTTATTTAATACTTCATTTTCACTAATTTCACCTGTGCTTTGATTTACTGCCTGCTCTGATGCCAAGCACTCCCTAACTATCGCATGTGGATTAACACCACCACTACTGTTCCAGGTTTTTGAAGTGTTAGCCTGAGATTCAGAAACCCAGGTATTTTCAATCTCATCAAAAGCATCATTTATCAAATTTTGTTGGGCTGCATAAATAACCTCATTGACTAATTCCCTGGTCTGTTCTTCTAACGTATAAGAGCTATTCACTCTATCGAGATCAAAAAGGAGACCTGTCTCACCAACCGCAGATGAAAGGCGGCTCTCGTCTTCCTCTTTGACTTCTGACATATTGTCCACACCTTTCTCGTCCAAACTCTCTTTCAGTTGGAGCCCTGCTAGCACCACTTCTGATGGGAGAGCTTCTTTCACAGTGCCTGGGTTCATTATATCATCTTGAGCTAGATGCTCCTGGTAGGTCCCAACCGTGCGTTTGGATTTTAGTTCTTCTCTGACAGAACTTAAAATCTCCTCAGTCAATGTATCGGCTTTTTCGAGTAAACCACTTCTGAGTAAAAGTGGGTCATGTGCTCTTCTCCTTGCTTCTGTCTGGTCAGCAGATGCCTCAGAACACTGCTGGCATGATCGGTTAACTGACACCGGTGCCCCAGCAACTGTTCCTGTCTCTGCTTTCATGAGATTGTCAAGGTAGGCAGTGGTTGGGGAATCAARAGATGCCTTCCTAGTATGAGTGTCCAAACCTGCCTGAAGTGAGGTCACCTCTTCCCCTTTTGGGCTAGGTGTGTCTAATGCCAAATAAAAGCTATTATGGCCCAGTGGGTCAGTAGTAACAGAAGCGCCTTCACATGTGAGATTTACAGTAACGTCTAAAGATTCAAAATTACTTGGGAGATGATGAGAATTTACAGCTGTGCTATCTCCCTTAGTGGGACAAAAGGAAGGGGATGTGGTACTAGTACCAGCACTCTGGAAATAGTTGTCTCTACGTGACGGGGTTTCCTTTTCTAACCCCAGGAGAGAAGAAGGCACGTTCAGTGAGCTGGAGCCCTCAGGGGCAAACACATTTTTCTCCAAATGGGCATCAGAACCCAGAAAAGATGTATATACGTGCGTGGTGTCAGTTTCTTGGAATTTTGGAGAAATATTGTCTAAGCTCAGTTCTTCCATTTCAGAGATGCTAGAACTCCTTTCAGTCACACGAGTAGCCAGAGAGGGACTGGTCAGGCAAGGGCTAGCTTTACAATTCTGGGCCACGCGCCTTGTGGATTCCTCCTCGGGAGGAAGAGGAACAATCCCAGGCAGATGACTTTTGAGAACAGAAGCAGAGTTATCTAAGGCGTTTATCCCTGTTTCTTGTACGCTGTGATGGTTAGAGGCAGGAGAAATCCCAGTCTGGTGATTCTCTTTAAAGCCACCACTGAAACACAACTCCTTCATCTCTCTGAGATGCACTGGTTGAACATCTTTGTCCTTTTCCATACCTAGATAATTTAACTCAGATAAGACAGTCTCTGCTAGCTTTTCTGCAACAGTTACTTGAGAAGAGGAAATGTCGCACTGAGAAACATCTCTGGGTTCTTCGTGAGAAACACAGAGCGTAGACAAGGCATTTTGTCTTCCAGAACTGGACTCAACAGGGAAGCTGCTCCGACCACAAACCTCTACTTTTCCTAACATTTTAGCAGTTTGGGTTTCTGAGGAAAAAGAATCCGTCGTCTCTATAGTGCTCTTACTAGCCTTAGTGTTTGAGGACATTAACTCTGCGTTCCTAGGACTGTGAGATGGAACAGAATTGAGATCCTTAGAGGTGTCTCCATGCTCAGACTTCATCAGATCTACCCCAGCGGTTCCAGGACCTGGAGGGAATGGGCATTTTTCGCCCTCAGGAAGAATTTCCTTGGATTCAAGGCTTGAAGATGCACGTCCAAGGCAAAGGGCAGGATTCTTCTGTCCTGCAGCCTCAGAATGAGTCCCCACATCTTCTTCTCCAAGGTCATCGGCCTGTCCGGTTTTACTGGACGTAGATCTCTCGCTCTTTAAACCAGGGAAACCCAACTTGCCAAGCCTGTTGATTCTAGAAGCAAAGGTAGGGGGTGAGGCACTGTAATCAGAAGTTTTACAGTCAAGGTTAAGGGGTGCCTCAGCATCAGAGAAAACGCCGCCTTGCTGAGGATTCTCTAAGAGAATAGGAGATTCAGAGCTAGGGTTTCTGTTCAGTTCAGATTTCAGTTCATGTGCTTTTTCACTTTCTGTGTCTGCTCCACGCGCTGAGTCACTGACACACTTCACAGACCGCGGGTCCTCTTGAGGTTTTCCCATCTCCGAAGGAGTTTTAACACTTGGTTCCAAAGGGAGCCTTTTGGTTTCTGTCTCACGTGGTGGCTCAGTTTCTTGGGGTAAGGACTCCATTCTGACTTCGGGAGCTCTTCTACCAGTTAAAGTTGTGGGCTCACTCCCTGAGGCACATTCTGTTGCTTTCAAGATTTCTGAAGCCACATTTTTCTGCGAGTCTCGGGCAGGTAACTTCTTTCCTTCATTTACAAGTTCTGAGTTTGTCACAGCACGTCCCTGGAGAGCCGTCATGAGGGTGTGATTGACGTTCTGCCTTGATGGGTTATCTACAGTTGGCTTGTCACGACACTTATTCTCCGGCAACCGTACATCTTCATGCCTAATTGATTTATGTGGACTTGGCAAATTTGTACTTTCCATTTTGGTAGTGTCACTCCCAACAGATTTACTACAAGAGAAATCAGGAACAGCAGGCCTCTGGGGCTGAGCGTATTCCTCTCCTGGCACTGACGTCAGCCCATCACTCACGGCAGGGCTGTTTACTCTCAGTGGATTTTCGGTCGCAGTTCTTCTCTGAAATTCTGGACAAGGGCCTTGGCTACTTTTGCTTCCTCTAAACACTGATGAACCTACTAAACCACTCTCTGACTTCGAGTTAGGGTCCCCGACAGCATAGCTGGGGTTAGACGCAGGAGAAGGGGAGGGCCGACTGCTCCTGGGGCCTCCATGGCTATTTTCATCTAAAATATACTTAGATGAAGCAATGTTCTGCAGTCCTGGGGTGCTTTCTTGGTTGCTTTCTAGGTGGGTATTTATTTGGCTATAACCAGAGGCTTCTAATGGACCTCCAAGCAAATATCCTTTTGTGGCGACGTCTTTGCTGTCTGTGGACAACGGGACCGTCACAGTGTCCTCTATGCTTCTAGAGCCAGTGTGTGCCTGTGAACTTGAGTCAGAGCTTCCATCTTCTTGGTCTAAGTGATTCACAGTTTCCAGCACAGGCTGTTGCTTCAAATACTTCCTGATCTGTGTGGGGCCTCGGTATGTTGCATACGTCACCGAAGGCTTCTCTGGCTTACTGTCCACATCATTTCTACAGAGAGACAGCATGGGTATCAGGCAATTTAATTAATAACAGGAAACCAGCAATTGTGAAGTATACCCTTTAAATGCCATGTCTCATATAATACGTTTTGGAGAAAATTCTAGAAATTTTTGGTTAGCATTTACCTGTTTTGTTAACAATAGTAAAGATGTAAGAAACAGCCTGTGATTATCGAGTCTGCATTGATGTCTAAGCTCCTCAAAACTGTTCCTCCTTATCTCACACCATAATATTTCTAATTGTGAATAACAGAAAGATGACGGAATGACAAAGCAAGACTTAGGTTCTTGTTTGAACACCCCAAACACCCTCCTCTACCAGAGGATACTGGCTGGGCTCCATATTAGTAGCATTAAACTCACACATCAATGTGATTTCTCCATCAAATCAGAGTATCAGAGCAATCACCTACTCCTTTAATATTACATGTGAATTTGAATGGCTACTTTTTATGTGGAAATTGAAGAACTTTTAAAGGAAAACTCTGGTAAGAGGTGCAACCCATAGTTAATACTGAATATACATTAACACAATCAATGGCAGAATTCTTAGCAATTTTCTCTCCTATTAAGCATTTCAAATATTCAGCTCATAAGTACTGTCAAAAGCAGACATCATGATGGAGTTCTAGAAGGACTGGAGAACCAACTGCAGCAGGAAGTTTGTGATGTTCTCACCATCCAACTGGCCACAAAGAATCGACCTCCAAAAGCTCACAGATAAGCCAGGCTGCTTTGTAGCACTCTATAGATAAACACCATTCCTAGTTTCTTAATTTTATCATCAAGGGGAAGTGACCTTTATCCTAAACCATAAGAATTAATCTCATAGATTACCTCCACCACAAAACTGTCCCCTCTACTAAGATGGGTATTTAGTCTCTGATCTTCAAATGTACAGATCACAATATTTAGAAGTTTCTCCCTCACTCTTCTATTAATTATCTGAGGGGACATAGTATGTCATCATCATCTTTGATATTTCAATACTTTATAAAAGATCTATATAATAGAATCTATGTAATGCCATGTGTGCATTGATGAACGGCTAATAGTTACTCTAATGTTAATCAATCTACTTCAGACTGTCTTACTTATGATTTACTTATTTTATGGATATGTATGTGCATCTAAATATATGTGCTACATGAATGCAATTGTCTATGGTCATCAAAGGATGACATCAAATCCTCTGGAACTGGAATTCCAAGTGGTTATGAGTCACCTAACCTGGGTGCTGGGAACTGAACTTAAAGTCTTCTTCAAGAGCAACAAATGGGCTTAAACAGAGTCATTTCTCTAGCCCCCCCCCCTTTATAAAGATTTATTTATTTGTTTATTTTATGTATATGAGCACAGCATTGCTCTCTTCAGACAGACCAGAAGAAGATATCAGGTCCTACTACAGATGGTTGTGGGCCACCATGTGGTTGCTGGGAATTGAACCCAGGACCTCTGGAAGAGCAGTAGGAACTCTTAACCACTGAGCCATCTCTCTAGCCCTGTCTTGATTCTTTCTTAAGGRTGATACTAAAGTTTTTAAATTCAGAACTCATATTAAAATGTAGGTCCCTGAATATGAAAATAAACAGTTGAAATATTGGTTATATGTTTTAGGTGACCTTTTTCAGATAACATGGATCATAATCTAAAACATTACTATAGAATCCATATGAAAAGTGGAAAAAGTCTAGTTAGTAGTCCAATACCTTTAAAAAAACAGTTCATCTTTACTCTTAAAGCAATGTTAAGAAAGCTAGATTTATCTCAGTGATAAAGTTAAGTACCTCTCCTACAGCATATATAAAACTTCAGCATACATCTTAWATTTTATGTCTCTTACATACATCTTAAATTTTAGCTGAACTAGTTTATTTCACCTCATATAAATTCTGGTTCCTAAAATTTTACCAAGCCTTAAATGTAGACAAGAAAATGCCTGTTCCATTCATTTATTTTACTGTTTATCATAAACTTACCAAACTAGATGCAGAGAGAAAAGCAGTGGTGACTTTAGCCACAGCATGAATTTCGAACTCGATCAAAGAGTTATTAAACAAAGTCTGACTCTGGATAAAGCAGCCTTTGTAAGAATTATTTAAGAAGACACAAGTTAAAGGCTGGAGATATGGCTCAGCGATTAAGACCACTTGTTTCTCTTGCAAGGAGGGGGCCCTCATTCAATTCCCAGCCCCCACGTGGCAGCTCGCAACCATTATTATTCTGGTTCCAAGGTATCCAACCCCCTCCCTCCTCTTCTGACCTCTACAGGCACTAGGGAGGCACAGTGCATAGACATACCTGCAGGCAAAAATTCATACACATAAAATTAAAAAAGAAAGAGAGAGAAAAGCAGATAAGGCTAGCGTTACTGGCAAGTCCCTTATCAGCACATGTAAGTTTTAATATAAGTAATTAACTACAACTTCCCCCCCCCCCAAAATATGACCCAAAATTTGAAGAAATGGGCAACCAAAGGGACGTACAGAATGCCAAAGGGGAAATGATAGATGAGGGTCACGTAGACAGCAAATGTAGAGACCTTAGAATCGGCTCTGTCAACCCAGATATCAAAGCATTTCATCCTACACAGTAATTACACACTTACCATAGCAACGTCTTGGGTAACTCYGGAGTATGAAGCGGGGAAATCCCTGCTATGCCTTTCTATTTTAAGGACTTTCTGCCCAGTTTCAACCATGATAACTTCAATGCCTCGAGCTTAAAATTCTAGCCAGATAATCTTCTGTAGCRCCCTGGATGGAAACACTACGTATCTGTAACTCCAGCGTGTACTCAGTTGTATCAAGCAACTGCTATGTTTAAAGCAACAGACATCAAAGCTGCAAGCACAGCTTTCTGCATTATAATTAGTTGCTTCAGTTCTTCTGAGCATCTATATTCTGTGAGAGGTCAGTCAGCCAACGCTCTGCTCTCTGCTCGGTTGTTTCATAGGTTACAGCTGAGTGACTACAACTGAGTAATGATAAAAATCCAAAAAGGTCCCATTTTTTCATTTTTAAATAAAATAAATCTGCTGGGGCGGGGGGGGGGGACATGTGACTTTAGCTGGGCACAGTGGCAAACACTCACAGCACTTGGGTATCAGAGCCAGGTCTAACTCTGAGTTTGAGGCCAGCCTGGCCTACATCGTGAGTTCCAGGACAGCCAGGGCTACATAATAGAGAGAGCCTGTCTCGGAAAAAACAAAAACAAACAAAAAAACAAACAAACAAAAAACTAGAAGGTTTATCTTGCACAAGCTGAACAGAGAAAGGAGAACTTCATCACATAATTATACATGTAATCTACAACTTACGAAATTCAACACTATATCATCTCTAAAACAATAGGGATAAGGTAAGATACTAAGATATTACAAGTATGTACAAAAGCAGGCACATTACTATATCGTATGATTGTTTATTCAGCCTTGGAATGCTGTGCTACAGTCTGGATAAATTTAATCCATCTGCTTTCTCAGCCAAAAATATTTCATTTATCAAAAAGAAAATTATACTACAGCAGCCTTCAAGTAACAATTAGCCTTTTAAAAAATTTATCTGACTTCGGAAAAACATGACTAAGCTACTTTTCAAGCAATATTTATTTCCTTTCAAAGCACATAGTTAAACACAGTCTCTCTCATGATAGGGAAGGCTTTAACTGTTTTACATAAAGGAAATCAATACAACTAACAAAGCTGTTTCTTTGAAAGGAGCTATGTGATAGAACAGCTTTTCATGATGACTGTGAGTTGTGAAAACCTTAGAAACGGTAACAAATGAACCAACATGAAGGCACAGGGACTGTCCCCATTCAGCAGTGAAGCCCATCTGTTTAACTGGATAAATGCTTAAAGCATTTCTCCACCCAACAGAGGAGATTCTTAATCAAGAAGGGAAGGAAAAGTCTAAGATACTTAAACACAATAGGGGATGGAAAATACTCTGGCTAGTGTAAGTATAAGAAAAAACAAGCTTATACCTGCTCTTTAATCAAAGGAAGAAAAAGGAATGTTGAAAGACTCCTTAAGTTCACGAGCCTTCACTTTGCTAGAGCTGTGCAGGAGGGTCATAAACCTAGTTTCTGGATAAAGCCGATGAATTGATTTGTTTTTAATCCCTTCGACTGGATTCTACCAAAATGAGGAGGAGGAAGAAGGGGAGGGAAAAGAAAAGGAAGGGAAGAAGGGAAGGGAAGGGAAAAGGAAGTTAGGCTTTGGCAGTGGAAAATATTGTAGAATACCTTTTCCAAGTCCTTCAGTTAATGAGGTTTACCACCTAGGCTCACAGAGCTACATCCAAAATCGTAGGGGTTTGGTTTTTGTGTTGTTTTCCAAGTAACTTTCAAACTTACTTCAGCATATCAGTGGTTTCCTGTTCACTATCTTGTGTTGTATCCAAAGAAAATGTATCGGAGAGTTCTGAGGAGTTGGACTCTTGTTGGTCCACAGGAAGTGCCTGAGTCCTCCCGGGGCTGCTGGCAATCCCCTCCTCCCGGTGGCTCCCCTCCTCAGGGAGCACGCTGGGAGTCTGTGGGTCTTTCTCCGGTTTATCCTGATCATCTTTGAAAGAAGATTGCTTAACCTCTCCAAGAGATGACTTTCCTGAGATATTGAATAAGTTCCCAAGAAACTGAAAAAAGCTTTCTYTTGGCTGCCGATCGCTTTCTCCTGTTTTGGCATCTGACATGGAATCCGGAAGGTCCTTTGGCTTTGGGAGATCATCCACCGCGGGAAGAATGGCTCGCTGCTCATCATGGTTCCTTCGATCCTCACCYTGGGCAATCTGGACGAAATACATGAACATCATCATTTACAAATGAACACAGGCTGACTAGACAGCTAGGGCATGGTGGAAGCAAGGGTCACATGTGTTCTTCACTGGATTACAACCTACTTTGATAGTAGTCTATGCAGCTTAAAGAAAGCTGTACATTAACATCACAAAGGGAGACCTGCACCACTCCAGCAAGAGTAACSGGTCTAAGTTTGCAAGAGGTGACAGAGAGGTTGTAAGTAGGTGATCCTTGTGGGAGGAAGCAAACCCTCTGAAGGGAACCTAAAAGTTGACTACGTGACGTCTGTCTATCTCTCTGTCTCTGTCTCTGTCTCTCTGTGTGTGTGTGTGTGTGTGTGTATGTAGTAAGGTATTAGCTTTTAAGGGGCTTACTTAACTGGAAACTAATTAATATGCAGAACTGAGAAGATCAAGAATGGAGATATGGGACAGTACCATCCATTATATACTCTATAGGTATTGCTTCCAAGATCTGGTATATTAGACAAATAAACCCACACTGCCTTTATCATTTCAGCATTGATCAACCCATGGTTATGCTACTGTATTATATAAAATTGCTCCTCAACATGGTCAAGAAAGACAGAAACATGCTGCACTGTTCGACCTAAAGGCCCTCTGAAACATTAAGTCGTGACAGGGAATTACGTACAAAATAAGGCATGCCCTGGCCATTCTTTAAAGACACTCAATGTTTTCAGAGGTGCATTTTACCCTCGCAGAATTCAAATGTTTGTAAATCATACTCACATTCATATGAACCGCTCAAGCTAAGAGCAAACCAGGAGAGCAGAGAACATGTCAGCATTTCACCTCACACTCTTCCAGGATTCCAAAGAGCTTCAAGCATAGTAGCGCCAGCTCACCCCGCCCCCGGAACATGCCTGGTCACACAGCTGCATGCTTGGAAGTGGAATGCACACCCAAAATTGTCTGTCACTCACCACACTCAAGAGTCCCCATAAAGAAAAACACAACTGTGAGTCAGGGAAAGATCAGAACATCAAGGTAAAACCACCCTAGGGCACTATAAGCTCACATGATGAAGTTTTGTAAGAGGNTGTGTGTGTGTGTGTGTGTGTGTATGTAGTAAGGTATTAGCTTTTAAGGGGCTTACTTAACTGGAAACTAATTAATATGCAGAACTGAGAAGATCAAGAATGGAGATATGGGACAGTACCATCCATTATATACTCTATAGGTATTGCTTCCAAGATCTGGTATATTAGACAAATAAACCCACACTGCCTTTATCATTTCAGCATTGATCAACCCATGGTTATGCTACTGTATTATATAAAATTGCTCCTCAACATGGTCAAGAAAGACAGAAACATGCTGCACTGTTCGACCTAAAGGCCCTCTGAAACATTAAGTCGTGACAGGGAATTACGTACAAAATAAGGCATGCCCTGGCCATTCTTTAAAGACACTCAATGTTTTCAGAGGTGCATTTTACCCTCGCAGAATTCAAATGTTTGTAAATCATACTCACATTCATATGAACCGCTCAAGCTAAGAGCAAACCAGGAGAGCAGAGAACATGTCAGCATTTCACCTCACACTCTTCCAGGATTCCAAAGAGCTTCAAGCATAGTAGCGCCAGCTCACCCCGCCCCCGGAACATGCCTGGTCACACAGCTGCATGCTTGGAAGTGGAATGCACACCCAAAATTGTCTGTCACTCACCACACTCAAGAGTCCCCATAAAGAAAAACACAACTGTGAGTCAGGGAAAGATCAGAACATCAAGGTAAAACCACCCTAGGGCACTATAAGCTCACATGATGAAGTTTTGTAAGAGGYRGATCTTCAAGAGAGCGAAGCCATCGTAATTACTTGTCAGTTGTTCACCTTGGTCCTTGTTTCAGAAACAGTTCAGAAGGAAATTTCACTAACCACTTATCGAATATAGTATAAGGAACGCACTGAAAATAATGTTAAGAACATGATGGTGTAAAATGATTTCAAGTGAGTATTTTAAGTTGGTGGCCACGTTAGAAGAAAGTTTTATTTATTTTCTTCTTTTTTGATAACAGCATTTTGCTATTCTTATATCATGGTAGGACTTACATAACTTGTAAGCCTCTATTGTGGGAATATACCAGCCTTTTAGTCTCTACAAGGGTTACCTTCTATGGGGTTCATCTGCTTTGATCTCACTTAACTTCCACCTCTGCTACCGGCCCAGTTCATCAACACAGCCCCCACTACCACACTACCCCCTCCAAACCGACACCCCCCTCCCCTGTGCCGGCGCCCCTCTGTTAAGTCAGTGGAGCCCTCTCCTCAACTGCCTCGGAGTTTGGCAGAAGACATGCTAGTCTGCACATATATCATTGTTGTCTATTGACTACCCCATTTAATTTGTTCTAACTTCTGGGCAGGTGATTCCTCCCTGCATCAAAAAGGTCAGGCACTGCAAGTGAGTCCGTGACTCACTCTGCTGAAACCAGCCCAAGTGAATGCTACTCCTCTCGCAAGACTACTTGAGGGTGAGCCGTGAGCCACCTTGAGTACTACATGAATAGTACTGAAATGCTGGAGTCACGAAAGAATCAGCGCTTGCTTCTGTTTTCAATGTTCAGCTTCCATGATTTCTGCTGTGCAAGTTTAGCAAATGACGCTGTTTTTAGAGTTTCTTTAAAATGTCTCAGTTGCTTAATTTTACCCTCATAGTCTTCTGACAATTTTCCCCCTCAGTAATTAGAAGATTCTCAACAAGAAGAAAGCTTCTAAATTTAGAAACAAATGTGAACAAGCTCCAACATTCAACTGAAACACCTACAATGAAATCTGCATTTCTATATTAAAATGTCAAGCCTGATCTAAAGCAGCTGTTCTTTGCCCTGGGCCTGGAAAACAATGAAGTTAGTCCAACCACAGGCTCTCATTAGGTGGGGCCCACTTCCTTCTGCCAATAGGCCTGTTTACCATTGTTCTAAGGAGTCAGWAGATTAAAAGCACTCAGAGTCAGGCAAACACTAACAAACATTAATTCCACTCACGTACAAAGACACAGTTATTCTGCATATAAAATGTAAACGCAATGAGGAAGGCATGGGTTGAGAATTCATTTTTACATAGTAGGTTGTGATGTTGTGTGATCTTTAGGTTCATCCATCTSCATATATTGTTACATGCAGTACAAGGAAATGGCAGAAAGCATTCTTTATACYGGTTAAGACTCACTTAGCTATGGTCKTCAGGGAATTGACAGTTGAGTTTGATGCTTACTACTCGGAGGGGGCGTCTAGAAGACAGAGGGCCTGCTTAACTTGAGGATGGAGGGATAGAGATTCCTTGTGTAAAACTAACACTTTAGTTTGCCAGATACAGGATCTAATATGGGCAGTATAAATGATGTGTGCCACAAAATAGGTGTGGCAGAAGACTAAAGGACACAAGGAAAAGGGACAAGTGACAGAGCAMCAAAGCCTGTACAAAACTACAGTTCATGAGAAAGGAAGAAATCCGGGAAATCTACAGAGAACACCAAAAGCCAGAACAAGTTGTTCCCTCCGGGATCCTGGTCTCCAGACGAGGAACAAAGTGACTCCAGAAGCAAAAGGGAATAAAGACTGCCAAGACCACTGCCGGATTATAACTAAAGGAGAGCTAGCCCCTCACAGATGTCCTGGGAATCCTAATCCTTCATTTCCTCTTCCCTCTGCCTAGACCATCCTCCCTCAGCTATTCCTAACTCACCCTCCAACTCCTTCGGAACCTCCTACAGGTCTTAGCATCACTGTCTGAATTAATTAGCAAAGTCCTGTATTCCAAACCTACCTCRTTCTTTTCTCTATCTCAACCCATCTGGTAAATCTCTAGTAAATCTCTCTCTCTCCCCGGCCACCCACCCTCTCTTCTTCTCCCTCCCTCCCTTCCCCCTTCCCCCCCTTTAGAAAATAAAACCCACAAACGTTGAAAGCTCCCTTTCTTTCACTCATGTTGGCATTCAGTATACGGAAATGTACCTGACAATAAGAGGTGCCCAGATTTTTGTTTGTTGGAAAATTGACAGTGAGTGAACTATGAAAACCATTCAGTGTGCAAGAGAAACATTAGCAAGTGCTCAGAAGTTCAGAAGGTCGAGAGTCCATCTTAGACCCAAGATGTTCCACAGTGAGTGAGATGCAAAGGGACAGAGAAGGGGATCTCTAAGAGCCTTTAGACCAGGAAGAATGACAAGTGGTATCTTACGKTCCAAGACAGAACCGGCCTTTTGTTCCTGTTGTCTGAGGCAGTTCCTGTTGTCTGAGGCAGTTCTTGTCTTGTGGGAAAGGGAAGAGGCTTCTAGAGGACAGAAATGTGATGGGAAAAGAGAGCAATTCCTGAGAATCCCAACAGAGGGAAAGTATTAGCCTTAGCRAGRAGSAGGAACACTGGTCTCAGAGTAGAGGACAGGGCTAAAGCCTGAACAGTTCTCTCTGTGCAGAATTTTATAAGCACAAGAGGCTCTGACGTCAGGAGCGGGAGAGGGGAGATAAACAAAAAATGGGAGGCTTGGGAGTAGTAGGGATCTGGGCTCTCCCAACAAAAACAACTTGGAAAAATGTTGCTGAAGAATGTAACCCCAACTCAGCAACAGACTAAAGCAGGGTGAGCAAAATAGCAGTCAGGAGGTGGTGAACTGCAGTATTCATTCATTAAAACATCATGAACAAGACACTCCAAGACACTCCCATAGGTGGTTAGATCTGGCTGAGACAATATACTCGTATTTCTGCTGTTGTGGAACCCAAATCCTAGGGATACAAGAATTTTTAATAAGTTGAATGAGCGCTGTCTTCCTGCAGGGGGGGGGGGTGAGGGGGGCGTACCAACAGCCTGAGCAGCAGGTCCGGGTGACTCTGCCTACAAGCCTCGCCTCTATTTGGTCCTCCCRCCCACACAGTTCCTGCCTGCTTCACCCACAACAAGGACAGCCTTTCAGCACACTGTAGCCAGTTCCTTCCCTCCCTGACCCTGTCTATACTGCCACGACCCAAACTCTGACTCCTGATCCCAGGCAACCACAAGTGTGCACTGGCACCTTTGTATCTCTGCCAACTCTTCCCGCACCGACAGAGATGTGCCCATCATTCCAATCCTCTGCCCTTGGCACGGCTTCCTTACTTCAATCTTCCTTTTCTACCAATCTCCACAAATTTGCATCTTTCTCACCTAACATTCAGGTACAGCCACTACTCGCAGAAGCTCTCCTGACCCTTGGTTATTTTCTACTCTTTCTTGACCCTTGGTTGTTTTCTATTGATCTCCAGTCATCCAGACTGTGAGAAATGCAGTTTAATTTTTTTTTCCACACTGGCAAATGAATCTTGGTTTAAAATTAGGCAGGACTTCATCAGGAAGTCTATTGAACCCTTTCCCCAGTCCTTAGACCAAGCATTCAATACCCATTCACACTCAAGAGAGGACCTGACTGCTATTTAAAATGCATTCCCTCACAGTCTGAACTTAACCTCTCCTCTACCTGAAGGACAGCATCAGCTTCTGGCCTACATTTTCTCTGGCTCTGCCTTCAAGGAGGAGAAAAAGATTACACTTCCCCACATGCATTGGGCAACAGCTCATCATCCTTGATACCTCCTTGGCGATGCCAGCAACCCATTTGCCCCTCTGTAAGCCTCTACCATGAAAAGTCTATGCAGACATATCCAGGTTCTCTCCTCTCCTCAGCACCAACTTCCCTAAGAAAGAAGGCATCGCTAATTCTGATATCCTCACTTCCGTTCCCTACCGCACTCACTGCCTGCATCCCTGCAAGCTGACGTTCTCTAGTCCTGCTCTGACCACACTTCCTAAGAGACGCTGCTCCCTGACTAACTTAATGAACTCTTTTTGCTCTGTGCTGAGACTATATACATCTGAAGAAAGAGACAGAGGCTCTGACGTTTGGTTTCTGTAAAGTCATTCTGCAACCCRCCTTCTTCTCTGACTGACCTCTCCATACCCCTCCAGATCACCATCTCCTACAAAGCACTTTCCTCAGATTCCAGCCTGGATGCACAGTGCTTTCATGCACTCCCAATGAGACCCCGTTTTCCACGAACTTTATCAATCAGACGATCCCCAGATGTTAGCAGTTCTCACTCCTGACATGAGCSTGCACATCAGGCTGTCTACCTGGTACCTTCTCGCCATCTTTTGGACGCTTCGTTGGAACACCTCTGAATGAACTTGACCATTCTGTACCCTCGTTCTTCCATTTTCTCTGCACTACAACATCCTCCTGTGGGGCTAAAGTTATATAAARCCTGTAGGCCTGCTCCCCTGTAATGGTGTGGTCTAGTCAACCTACCTGCTTTTTGTCTCTGTTGTTCCCCATTTCAGACAAAAATTATACAAATCTCATAGATGTTAAATCTCAACATAAGTATAAAAGATACTGAATATAATAAACACAGAACGAGCCAGGCGGTGGTGGCACACGCCTGTAATCCCAGCACTTGGGAGGCAGAGGCAGGCAGATTTCTGAGTTCGAGGTCAGCCTGGTCTACAAAGTGAGTTCAGGACAGCCAGGGCTACACAGAGAAACCCTGTCTCGAAAAACAAAAAAAAAAACAAAACAATAACAAAACACAGAACGAAGCATTAAAGGCAGAAAGCAGAGGCAGTGAGTCTCTATAAGTTCAAGGGCAGCCAGTGGCTTAGAGACCTTATCTCAATCCATCCATCCATTCATCCATCAATCAATTAATCAATCAACAATAATAAAATCTTAAAAAAAGAAAATGCTGGGATGAAATAAAGGAAATTKAACTTCCTTTTGAACACACCATTTCTTCTTGGGGATATGTAATGTTGTTCATATTCATGTGCACATATGTGGCATGTGCATGCTACAGCCAGAGAACATCGGATATCCTGCTCTATTTCCCTCCACTTTATTCCCAGTTCAGAMGAGATTTCTCACTGCACCTGAAGACAGGCGGGTAGGCAGCAAGCCCCAGGGACGTTCATCTCTGACTCCCATAGAGCTGGGTTTACAGCTACACACTTGACGGTGATCAGCTTGTTGTGAGKACTGGAGATGCTTACACAACTGAGCCATCTCCTAGTCCCYGATCACACGTATTATTGCTTAYACCTAATACTAGTAGGGATGAAAAGAATATCAGAGAGTTGTGTATATAAACCCAAGGTCAGGAATACACATTAGGCTATGGCACAATGGTGCATTTTGGCATAGCCAATAAAATGAGAGAAATGAAGAACAGAATGTGGGAAAAGCCATTCCTTCCATTATGGTAAAGATTTCTTCTGTTTGAGAAGTRTCTAATGTTCTAGAATTAATGTTCAACACCCATGGAACGAAGGTACTCATATTTATCTAGAACGTACACATACTTGAGACTCAAAATTCTTTATAACAACGTAGCAACCTTCTAGATCTACAACAGGTTGGGCCTGTTGCAAGTCAAACCAGATACCTTACAACATACCCAGCATCCAGGAACTCAAGAGATCCTTAAGGCCCCAAACCATCGTGGCCAGGTCAAAAGGCTTAGGCTTCTGCCATCCCTGTGTTCATCAGAACAAGGAGACAACAGGGCATTCTCTGCTCAGGCACCGGGCACTGTCTCTTCACAAAGCAGCGCGGAGATGAGAACTCTGACTTCTTACAGCATACCTTCCCGAATGCCTTCAATCTCAAAGTCGAGCAGCGTCAGTGCTTCTGACAGCCATTTCTACACCACTCACGCAGGATACACCACCTGCCCTCACAGAGTTACATGAGAGTTTAAGCCACACTTCTGATTGCAAGAGAGCGAACATTTTCCCAAGTATCTCTTGTGACCAGCACGGCACGGTGCTTGAGACAGCATCTCAGCCAGCTCTAAAATGCCTCTATGAAACAAGGAACGGCCAGCCTACAACAGATCAGGAAGCCAAGGCTCAGAGAGGCTGAGAACATTTTCCAAGGTTACAAAACCACATTAGGGGAGATGTGGGACTTGAGCCCAGATGTTTGGTTCCAGAGACGATGTTCTTTCCATTCTCACACATGTCATTTTAGAATTGCTCCAAGGAGGTGTTACAGTTGGCATTGACAAGGGGGACTGCGAGGCTCCAAGGGGCTCACCCCACCATCAACAGTGAGCTCCGCTGAAATCCCGTTACACAGGGAGTGCAGGGATGGTTAGAGTTGAGGGGGGGAAAGTGTTCTCACGCTTGCAAACGAATGTTTTGCTATTTTTATATTAAACTAAAATGATACTGCTCTATTGTCAGAGTGTCTGGGAAAATAAAAGTAAAGTTTTATTAAGGCAGCAATGTCTCACAAAAAATCTAGGGAGTGAGTCTCTCTTACTAAGGAAACATGTAATACACTTAAATTTGACAACCATTTCAGCCAAGAGGAAAGGGCCACATACATATGCCTAAATGGATATATTTACTGTATAGGCTCACAAAGATGGCTCAGCAGGCAAAGGCACTTGCTATTAAATCTCAGAACCCTAGTTCCATCTCTAGAGCCCACAAGATGAAAAGAGAGAAGTAACTCCTGCAAGAAGTTATCCTCTAATTACCACACATGCACCAGGGCACACGTATGCCCCACCACCACCACCACAGTCACATATATGCTACATAGACGCTCCTGTACTTCTAATATTGGTAGCTACCTTTAATGTTGTTTACATCCAAGTCCAAATCAGAAAATTCTCCCCACTTCCCAGCCCACATGCCAAATAAAACCACAAAAAGAATAGTACATTCCAGGACATACTGGGATTTTCAGGCAGACGGAATCTGAGATTTCAAGAGGACATGCACAGAAAAAAGCCAGACGTGCTAATAATCAAGTCTGAGGCTCTCAGGGAAGAGCAATTAGGCAAAGACCCAACAGTGAGAAGTTTGTGGCAAGGACGGCAAGGCGTCGTGTTGGATGACTGACACTGAGGATGGGCACTCTCAGCATCTAGTCCTTCTCAGCCTTCCTAACGCTGTGACCCTTTAATACAG
>BDUI01006314.1:11152-21453 GCA_002335545.1 Apodemus speciosus
AGACCAGGCTGGCCTCGAACTCAGAAATCCGCCTGCCTCTGCCTCCCAAGTGCTGGGATTACAGGCGTGCGCCACCACGCCCGGCCATAATACAAATATTTTTTTTGAGACAGGGTTTCTCTGTGTAGCCCTGACTGTTCTGGAACTCACTCTGTAGACCAGGTTGGCCTCGAACTCAGAAATCCACCTGCCTCTGCCTCCCAAGTGCTGGGATTAAAGGCATGAGCCACCACTGCCTATTGTCTGGTGTGTCTTTTGCCTTCCGGGAGCCTCCCTCTCTCCATCTTGGCACTCATGGCTGACAAACCATGATGGGACATGGCTTAGCAGGAAAAGCACTTGCTTTACAAGCCTGAGGTCCCCATGCTTCAGATCCACAGAACCCTGGTTACAGGGTTACATGCCTGAGACCCTGTTATCGGTGAGATGAGAGGCAGAGAGAGAAAACCCTGKAAGCTCATGGGCTAGCCAGGCCTACTCAGGAAAGTTCCAGGCCAGCGGGCAGCCCTGCCTCAAGCAGAAGGTAGAAGGTGCCTGAGGATAGACCCTTGAGGTTTCCCTCTGACATCTTCATGTGTGCTGCAGAGATATGTGCCTGCACATAGGAATGCACACACGCATGTATGCACGTGTGTGCACATGCGTGTGTGTGCATGCACACATGTACACTCATGGTACACAGACATAAACAATTCCCCAAAGTCTGCTTATGAGGAGGGGTATGGCAAGCTACCTGAAGCCAGCTGACCTCACCCTCTAGGGACTGTTGAGTGTCACCTGCCTTCAGTCAGGAGAAGGGAGATAGTAGGAAGATCCACAGACTGTTGTGGGGGAGGGTGGGCAGCTGTGTTTGCTCCTCAGGAGTGCAAGGAAAAAGGTCCTATGATGTGCAGTGCCGAGGGGCGACCACAAGCTCCCCTGTACTGAGGAGGAGACACAATGTGCTAACAGACTTGAGTGTTTTGGACATGCTGAGACCCCTCCCCTCAGGCCACTCAAACTGAATCTCAAGCTTGAAGCATTCACTGTGTGAGGACGGGGGTTGCCCCATAACTGGTACACCTTGGGGTGCATCGCAGGTGGATGGAAAGGGAAGTCCTTATTTTTCGGCCTCTCAGGTGTGGCCCACAGACGTTAGAAGGCTGTGTTTTCATCTTGGTTTGCAGGTGAGGATAGCGGGCACTTGGTCTGAACAAGGACAGCAGCAGGAAGGCAGCAGAGGGGTCTGGATGGGGAGTTTGTATCCAGGGCCTGTGATCCAACCTTAAACTGGAAATAAATAAATCCATGTGGATAGGTACAGCACACATGCCCACACACACTCACACCTTCGCGTGTGCATACACACTTATACCTGAACGCATACCACACCTGCACACACATTCATACCTGTATACACACACCAGCACAATATCCACACACACCTGCACACACACTCACACCTGTACACACATGCACACCTACATACCACACATTCACACCGGCACACGCCCACACCTGTGTACACCCACCCCCTGCATACCCCATACTTACACACTCACACTTGCACACATTCATACCTGCACACCCCATACTTACATACACCTGCACACAGCCATCTGTACACACTCACACCTGTACACACACACCTGTACACATATACCTGCCCACATCATACTTACACACGCACACGCGCACACACACACGCACACACACACATGCACGCATGCACGCACACACACACACACGTGCAGCCTAACTGCCAAGATCACTGTGGTAACTGCAGAGTTCTTTGTGAAGCAGCTGTGTTGTGAGGCTAAGCACAATCCACCCATGGTTGCCGTCGGCCACCCTCCTGGCCCAGGGAGCGCACAGTTTACCTTCTGCAGTGACTGCAGTTGGGTCCGCTCAGGGGCYGCAGCACTTTGCTGGCCAGTGGGCAGTGTCTCAAATGACCGAGATACAGAGCTTCCCACTGAGGACTGATGGTCCCCACACCCACGAGTAAGTGAAAGGTCAGAGGATCATTCACTCACCGAACACACAGGCTGGGGTGACCTGGAGCCCTCTGCATCAGGGACCTGGACTGGCTCAGTAGAGCCACCGGTAACCCTGTAGAGACAACGGCTATTGTTGACGGAGTGTGAGTTCACTGTGTCTGTAAGCTGCTGAGGTGAGCACCAGAGAACAGAGGCTGGGTGGATGCTCACAGGAAGCACCTGGGGGAACCTGTCTATGGTGTGGACCGTAGAGTTCAGAGGCTGAGCCTGAAGTGGCGGCAAGATGCTAGGGCAGCAGTTCTCAACCTGTGGGTCGCGACCCCCCTTGGTGGCTGGGGGGGGNTTGCACACATTCATACCTGCACACCCCATACTTACATACACCTGCACACAGCCATCTGTACACACTCACACCTGTACACACACACCTGTACACATATACCTGCCCACATCATACTTACACACGCACACGCGCACACACACACGCACACACACACATGCACGCATGCACGCACACACACACACACGTGCAGCCTAACTGCCAAGATCACTGTGGTAACTGCAGAGTTCTTTGTGAAGCAGCTGTGTTGTGAGGCTAAGCACAATCCACCCATGGTTGCCGTCGGCCACCCTCCTGGCCCAGGGAGCGCACAGTTTACCTTCTGCAGTGACTGCAGTTGGGTCCGCTCAGGGGCYGCAGCACTTTGCTGGCCAGTGGGCAGTGTCTCAAATGACCGAGATACAGAGCTTCCCACTGAGGACTGATGGTCCCCACACCCACGAGTAAGTGAAAGGTCAGAGGATCATTCACTCACCGAACACACAGGCTGGGGTGACCTGGAGCCCTCTGCATCAGGGACCTGGACTGGCTCAGTAGAGCCACCGGTAACCCTGTAGAGACAACGGCTATTGTTGACGGAGTGTGAGTTCACTGTGTCTGTAAGCTGCTGAGGTGAGCACCAGAGAACAGAGGCTGGGTGGATGCTCACAGGAAGCACCTGGGGGAACCTGTCTATGGTGTGGACCGTAGAGTTCAGAGGCTGAGCCTGAAGTGGCGGCAAGATGCTAGGGCAGCAGTTCTCAACCTGTGGGTCGCGACCCCCCTTGGTGGCTGGGGGGGGGCGTCAAACAATCCCATTTCACGGGAGTTTCATATCAGATATCCTGCATATCAGTTATTTACATTAGGGATTCGTAACAGTAGCATACTTACAGTTACGAAATAGCAATGAAAATAATTTTAGGGTTGGGGGTCACCGCAGCGTGAGGAATTGTATTAAGGGTTGCAGTATTAGGAAGGCTGAGGACCACTGCTCAAGGGACCACTGCAGGAGTCCTGGGGGAGGGGTGTATGACACGCCACTTTCCTATACTAGGAACTTTTAACTCAAGAATTGTTTTAGATTTATTTATTTATTTTATGTTTGTGTTTTACGTACATGCGCATACGTGTACTGTGTGTGTGGCTGGTGCCTGCAGAGGTCAGAGGAGGGCATTGGATCTCTGGGAACTGTGGTTGTACAGGCTGTAGGAACTGAACCTGGGTCCTCCGGAAGAGCCGGTGATGCTCTTAACTCTGCATCTCCCCAGTATCCCTGTTTCATTTTTAATTTCGTATGTGTGCACATATGTGTGTGGTATGCGTCCATGTGCCCAGGGCACGCCCTTCACTAAAACAGGTGCCACCACAACTGCATTTTCTTAACATGAATCCTGGGGATTGGAACTCAGGTCCTTGTGCTTCTGAAACAAACTGTACCAAGCAAGGCCTCTCCCCAGCCCGGCGTGCAAGGTTGGCTGTCCGTCCTCCAGTTAGACCAAGCGCCATGCTCCCAGCACCCTTGGATAGGCCAGCCGGTTCTTCCTTTCTCTGTGTACGGAGGAGGGAAGTCCCAGAGGGATGAGGGATGTCTCAGAGGGAGGAGGAATGTCCCAGATCCTCACATTCCCAGATTTCATATTCTTTACCGGACTTCTGCTCTCAGCTGAGCGCGGCGGTAAATTTTCCACTGTAGCCTCAAAGGGGTGTGGCCTGAGGGCTGCTGTTCACTCTCTAAAGCTCCTGAGGCAGGGTAGGATGGACCTGGGGGGGTCTCACATCTGGGGGGGTCTCACATCTGGGTCTCAGGGTGTTATGTTGATCTGTAAGAGGGACAGAGAAGCCAAGAGCTGGGGTCAAGGCCGCGAATCGAAGGTTAGGCTCTGCTGGCTCCAGCAGTCCGTGCTGGACATTCGGGCCAAGCTGGGGAGCCCGACACTCTGTCTTCCCCATCACTGGTGAATTCAGCTGGTCACGTGGAGAGAGGCCTGGTGTAGATGGAGCTCAGGACTGGCTGAACCATGCAAGGTGGGTTGGGCTTTGCTCTCATCTCAGTCAGGGTTTGTATTCCTGCACAGACATCATGACCAAGAAGCAAATTGGGGAGGAAAGGGTTTATTCAGCTCACACTTCCACACTGCTGTTCATCACCAAAGGAAGTCAGGACAGGAACTCAAGCAGGTCAGGAAGCAGGAGCTGATGCAGAGACCATGGAGGGATGTTTCTTACTGGCTTGCTTCCCCTGGCTTGCTCAGCTTGCTTTCTTATAGAACCTAAGACTACCAGCCCAGGGATGGCACCACACAATGGGTACCCACCCCCCTGATGAATAATTGACAAAATGCCCCACAGCTGGATCTCATGGAGGTATTTCCTCCCCTGAAGCTCCTTTCTCTGTGATAACTCCAGTCTGTGTCAAGTTGACACAAAACCAGTCAGTACAGCTCTTATCCCAGGACTGTCATCTGAAGGACCGGGMATCACCGTTTGAGGGGATTGAGTGGAGAGCCAGAGTAGAAATGGAGGCAAAGGATTCTCCTCTCTGGCATCTCTATGTGCCATGCATAACATTACAGGAACCATGGATTGCCCCAAAGATATTGGTGGAAAAAAAAAAAACAATAAAAAGCGTGGTTGTTACATCAAACCTCTTGAGCTCTTCTGGCATGGTCAAATCTGTTTCTGGGTGTTGGGACTGTGGCTTTTTGCCCTTACCTCACATCTTCTCCATATTCTACACTCCAGCCCTGCTGTCTTGCACCTCAGGCCTTTGTGTGGTGCCTGCAGGTGGCTGTGCTCCAGATGCCTCACTGTGGGGACCGTCCGCTATCGTCATAGCTGAGGAGCAGTTTCCATTCACAGGTTCGCTAGCTTCCTCCTCCTCCTCCTCCTCCTCCTCCTCCTTCTCCTCCTCAGGATGGCAGGCAACAGGCCAGTGATCCCCATCCAAAATCTCCATCCCACAGAAACAGGTGCTGGGAAGGTCTCCACTGTCAGCCTTGCTGGGGAAAACAAGAAAGATAGATCGAGGAAGAAACACTGACCTCGGTAAAGGAAGTCATAGTCTTGATGGGGGTTGGGAGGCGGGCCTGGCTGCTGAGGCCTTCAAGTCACAACCGTCACCCATCTTCCCAAAGAGGGAGCCGCATAAGTGATGCCTTCAGGTGACCAGACACAACCGGGGTTTGATGAGACAAATGTCATCAGCGGAGATGTGGGGTCTGACACAGGAGTCTGCGGTCCTCACCATCAGGGCTGGGCGCCAGGTCAGGGTTTCCCCCCAGACCTTGTCACTGAAGCTGAGGTGCCTCTGGAGGGCTGGAGAGAGAACCAGGGCAGAGCCACGTCTGGTTGGATTCCACTAGACACAGCGTGCGTCTATCCGGAGGGACCATGGTTGCTTTGGGGCAGGTTTTCCTGGACAGAGCATTAGCTGGCCTGGGGCCAGGCACGATTTGGGCTGATGGGATTGACTTTGAGGTCACGTCGGCTCCCCTTCCTTCCATGGAGCACTGCAGGTAAAGTTACAATCCTGGTGTGCGAATGGGAAGCCTCTGTGCTGAGGAGGAGGAAGAGGGGGAAGGGAAGGAGGAAGGGGGAGGGGAGGAAGGAGGGGGAAAGAAGGGGGAGGGGAGGAGGAAGGGAAGGAGGTAAGGAAGGAGAAAGGGGAGGAGGGTGAAAGAAAGGAAGAGGGAGAGTGGGAAGTGGAGGAGGAGGGGGAGAAGGGGCATTTTTCATCACCATGATGCCTGGCTAGGGCTCCTGGGGAGGAGAGAAGCACTTGGGTGTCTAGGACCTGCAGAATCCCCCAGCCCACCGGCCACCTCCCACCCTTCTCCATCCCAGAAGTCAGTGTGGTTCAAGCAGGAGAGAAGGCTGCCCTGCCCTACCTAGTCACACCTCTCTTCCCCCCCCCTCTCTCTCCTCCCCCTTCCTGAAGCCCTGGCCCCTTGATGTTTCCTGTAACGTGTTCAGAGAGAAGTGGTGTTGCCCACCGAGCTCTTGTGGGCGGAGGAGACTCACAGGGAGCAGGTGGAAGCGGCACAGCTTCTGTGGAAAGCAGAGTCGGGGGGCCAATTCCTGAGGAGCAGAGGGGGTCCCCCAGTTCTCCAGCCTGCCTGGGTCTGGGAGAGACTCAAGGTCTTTCCCCTCTCAGGCTACTGAGGGGTGGAGCTGTGGCCGAGATTGCGGCAAGTCCCCTGTTTTAGGGTTTCTGTTGATGTGAAGAAACACTATGACCACTGCGACTCGTAGAGATGAAAACATTTCATTGGGGCTGTGTTATAGTTCAGAGGTTTAGTCCATTATCATCAGAGGGAAGCATGGTGGCTGCGTACAGGCAGTGTGGTGCTGGAGATGTAGCTGAGGGTTCTACATCTATATCTGAAGACAGCAGGGGACAGACAGACAGACAGACAGATGGACTCTGGGCCTGGCTTGAGCATCTGAGACCTCAAACTCCATCCCCCACTGGGACATACTTCCTCCAACAAGGCCACACCCACTCCAACAAGGCCACACCCCCTAACAGTACTACTCCCTATGAGCCTATGGGAGTTATTTTCAAACCGCCACATCCCCTAACATCTGGGTAGGTCTCAGCTGTTGAGCTTCTCCGGCTTTGCTGGTGGCAGGGCTCTTCCCGGTGACAGCCTGAGGCTTTTAAGTTCCTTGCACAGTTGAAGGTGACCTATCGTGTGGGGTTCGCATGGGAACATCCGGGTGGGGAAAGCAGAGCTGTGAGACCTCCGAGCATCCTCCACCCTCTCTGTAAACGGACGCTGCGCGCTTGGTTCCTTGTGCTTGACACCCCCGAGTGAGCAGTGTCATGTACATCATGCCCCTGCACAGGGCCTCCGGGGCTCCCGTGCTGTGAAGGGCTCTCAGATGCACAGAGGTGAACCTGAAAAAGTGTGGCGAGGCCCACGCTGTGCACAGCTCTTCGCAGCAGACGCCCTGGGCTGACTCAAGCTCAGTCAAGCTGGAACCCAACCACGGCGGCATCTGGTGCCCAGGGATCCCCTTCTCCCCCAGTGCCGAGTCATGAATGGCCTCTCTGCACAGAACAGAGGAGGGTTCCCATAACTACAATCCTCCCCATCTGTGCCGCTTCTAGATGCTTCTGTGAACCTGGTTCCATGAGGTTGTGCTACACTTTTTATATTAAAGACATGCCAGGGGCCAGAGAGATGGCTCCACGGTTGAGACTTATGGTCTTCAAGATGGCAGACGTTCAGCCCCCAACATGTTGGGCCAGTTTACAATTGCCTGTAACTGTAGCTCCGGGGGGTGGGGTGGGGATGCACTCCCTCTTCAGGCCTCTGGAGGTACTGCATGCACATGCTATAAACACACACACACACACACACACACACACACACACACACACACACACACGATACATAAATGAGTCTTTCAGATTAAAGACACTTATTTTCCCTACAAATGGCCTAAAGGGAAAGCGAGCGGATTTCACAGCCTACCCTCTGATGAGTCGGTCTGCATTACTGTGCGCTCAGCATTATTGATGTCATTACTTATATGCGTGAGTGTATTTTCAAAAGAAGCTCGGACTACATAAACCTGGTGTTGCTGGCCTTTCTAGCCTCTTCCCCTCTCTCAGACCCCCTTAGCAGTCAGAGAACCACAACCAGGAGGATTCTGGGAGCAGGGGTGGGGGAGGAGCTGCACACACAATGGGGCTCTGTGTAGGAGGTGGGCACGGCCTGCTGGCCCCTCTGGCTGGTGAGCCAGAGGTGGCTCTGTGCAGAGTCAGCAATCCACTGGGCGGCCGGTCTCATTAAGAGGGGCTCCCTGGGCGGCTGGCTCTGCATCAGAGGCTCGCGGCCTGTGGCTGTTTTGCTCAGGAAGCTGGGGACATGTGTCCTGGTGGAGACCGACCAGGGCACCAAGGTGCCGCAGGCCCTCCCCCAGCCCCTGGCCTTTATCAGTTTCCGCCTCACTCTGGCTGCAAACAAAAGGCCCGGTACCTGGGGCTCGGGAGACACCGCCACACAGGATGTTCCCAGCTTCACATATTTCCTCCCTGTCTGCCTGATATGTCCTAGAGAAAGCAGCTCCGGGATTCTCCAGGGAGCGTGCGGCTGTAACGACTCCAAAACAAGTAATAACAAAGTCATAAATCTGGGGCTGCCTCAGCAGTCCCTCGGCCGGCCGAGGGCATCCAGCCCAGGCGCACACCGCGTGGCCGTGGAGGTCAGAGTCCTGCGGCCTCGAGGAGCCACGTCCTCCTGTGTAAGCCCGGTCTGCCTCTGCTCAGGTCCGTGAACATGCATATGTCATGTCCTCCGGTCTGGTGGCCCGCGGGAGCCAGGCAGACTGAGGACCAGGGGCGAATGCCCGACACCCCATTTTCTTTCCCCTCAGATAAGCAAGCTCTACAGCCTGAGCAGGTCGGAGCATCGCTCTGCCGTCACTGGAGCGTGTGAACGCTGCTGGCATACGGGACGTCTGTCAAGGGTGCCCTGCGGTGACAGAGGCGGGGTGGACTTGCTGTGGTCCCTGCTGCCTGCCAAGAGCTGCAGCTACGAGGCACTTGTGTCCATTCCTTACACTCAGGCCTCTCTTTGTCCTCTACACAGAAGGATTTAGTACAGCGGGGTGGTCTTCTGGGTGAGTGAGTGGAGGTGCTCAGCAGGATAGAGAGGCACCGGGCAGGGGCTGCTCCAAACAGTAAGTGTATGAACTGGGGGTGAGAGGAGAGAGCAGAGTGGTGGTGGTGGCGGTGGTGGTGGTGGTGGTGGTGATGCTGGTGGTGATGGTGGCGGCGGCGGTGGTGGCGGTGGTAGTGGTGGTGGTGATGATGCTGGTGGTGGTGGTGGTGACAGTTAGTTTGGTCCTGTGGCCTTACAACAAGATGGTTGACCCTGGAAATTCCATCACCGCTTAGCTTCAGAGGAGTCGTCCTGGAAACCTCAGCCCCAGGGCAGTGGCTGGAAGTGTGGAGAGAGAAGCGACTTCTACTGATTTGCCAGAGCCACGTGGATGCTGGACTCAGGATCAGCCTCTGTGAGAGCAGAGAACTCACCAGGCCTTTATCCTGGGGATCTCAAGGAGGCCAAAAGGGCTGCTTCTGGAGTAGAGGCGGGTGCTTTGTCCCCCCAACCCCATGCCACTCTACCCGTTGTTCAGTGTGCGTGGGAAAGCACTTCAYACTGGGAACAAGCAAGAGGGAGGGAGGAAGACGCACCAGTGTGGATACAGAGCCGAGAGTTCGCTTTACCGGACTAGAGTGGCCTGATGCCTTCTAGTCCAGCTCAAGCAGGACTTGGGACAGGCTACACTGGTGTAGGTGACATAGGCTCCAGGGATCAAGATTCCAGAGCCTTCTGTCCTCAGTCTCCTGTCCTTCTATCTGCCCCTCTAACAGGCCCCTCCTTGCCAGCACACAGCAGCCCATACTGGAGGCTGCCCACTGTGACTGAGCTGGACAGGTGCATTCAATCTCTGCCTCTACAGGGAGGCTTTGTCTCCCACATGACAGATCAGGAAACTGAGGCTTGAGAGACAAAGGGTATATGGTAGAGCCGGATACCTCGAGAGGTCCTGAGTCTGGGTTTAAGGCTGAGACTCTCTCCCGCTCCTCTTCCTGTGTGGTCACCAATTGCTCCCAAGCCCAGTCTCGTCCCCTGTATTCGGCTCTGAGAAATGTTGCATAGTATCCAGCACTGTGTAACATTAGTGTGTGTTTTGTAATGCGTGCATCCTGTGTGTGTTGCATGTGACAGATACAACAATGGGACACTCATGGACTATGGGGATTGAGTTCTGAAAATGTCCTGAGGGGTCAGAGACTTTGGGGTAAGGTCTGAACCCAGGTGAGGTGATGCTGAACACATTTAGGTGTTCTTAAAGAAACATTCATCCGGCTCCAGGAACAAGTAGTCACTCATTAAAAAGGAGGAGAAGGAGGAGGAGAACGAGGAGGAGGAGAAGAAAGAAGAAGAAGAAGAAGAGGAGGAGGAGGAAGAGAAAGAGGAGGA
>BDUI01006314.1:21589-32220 GCA_002335545.1 Apodemus speciosus
CAGACATAATTAGAAGTGTTTCAGAAGAGTGGAAAGTTCTCAGGAAACATATTATCATTAGCTCTGGCCTCCTGCCTCCCTGGAGACAGGGAGCGCGAGCTTGTGTGTGTGTGTGTGTGTGTGTGTGTGTGTGTGTGTGTGTGTGTGTGCGCGCGCGCGCGCGCATGCGTCTGTGTGTATGTGTATGTGTGCTGCGTGTGTGTCCCTGTCCATCTTCCTGTGAAATTCTTCTCCAGCCTAGAGACAGGTTCTCTGTGTGCCCTGCTTTCCTGCTGCATTTGAGGAGAATCAAAACTGGTCATCCCTAGAGGACAGGGTGCTCTTGGGACTGTAATCGAGAAACTCCACTCGATACTAGGTGCCTCAGTTTCCCCATCTGTAGAGCAGAGAGGAGGCGTGACTTGGAGGCATCTCCAGGTTCCAAGATTCTTTTATCAAAGAAAATTCCCGTGATGGTTCCCAGGGCCTGGAGCAGGGCTCCACAGCTGGCAGCCTGTCTCCGGGCCCACCCACCCACCCCTCCCTGCTGCTGCCTTCAGAAGTCGCTCCTCCCCACACTCCTCCCCATGACCTGTGTCCTGTGCACTTATCTGTCTTCAGGGCTCGTGAGTACGACCTGCCATTCTTGGGTCCTGAGCGTCTGCAGGGAGGAAGAGAGACCCCGGCACTGGAGGACCCAGCTGTCTCTTCCACTTGGGATCTGTACACCAGGCCCTCTGTGACTCAGTTTCCACATGTGAGGGCAGCAATATCAGGAGCTGAGGAAATGTTGTAGATCACTGCCCGACACATGCTACGGGCTACAGAAATGGCTGACACAAGTTGGACCAGAGGCTGCTGAACCCACGCTCCTCCACGGCCAGAGGCCTGATAGTCATGAATTTAACAAATCTATCCAGGCCACCCTCCTGAGGGAGGACCCAAACTGTGGTCAGAGGCTTGACAGAAAAATGGAGCAGCCACTGGGAGACCAGGGGGTGATGGGGTGCTAAGTCCACAGAAGCATTGTGGAGGAAACCCTCTTCAAGGGTACAGAGTGGCTCGCAGGCGCTCAGAGGGAGGAGAGTGGCTCTGAGGCAGAACACGCCCCGATGTAGGTTCTCCTAGCTGGAGACTTCGTCTAGGGACTAAGACACCCAGGGCTGTTTAGGAGCCGACAGGTCACGGAAGGGGTTCCATTGTGCTATCAGCTGGGACAGGAGAGCTGGGCTGCAGCGTTGCCTTGCAGGAGCAGAAAGGGAGAGAGGCAGGGAGGGAACAGAGGGTGGTGTGTGTGAGGAGAGAGTTTGACGCCCCCCACACACTGGCCAGAGCCCTGCACCGATGTTCAGACTCTTCCTGGGCCACAGGTGGAGAAATCTGAATGGCATCTGGTTTCCTCTTCTTCTATGTGTGTGTGTGTGTGTGTGTGTGTGTGTGTGTGTATGAATGTGTTCGTGCATGAGTGTGTATGTGTGTGTATGTGTATGTGTGCACGTGTGCGTGCGTGAGTGTATGTATGTATGTATGTATGAGTGTGTACATGTGTGTATGTGTGCGTGCATGCATGTATGTGTATGTGTTTGTGTGTATGTGCGTATGTGTGTGTGTATGAACACATACATGGATCTTGTAGAGACCAGAGGTCAACCCCAGGCCTTCTCAGTCACCCTCGCCTTATTTTTTGAGACGAGGCCTCTTATTGGCCTGGAACTTGCTAGGCCTCCCAGCCAGTAAGGTCCATGATTGCTTCTCCATTGCTGGAATCACACCTGATTGTCACCACCATGCCTGGCAGTTCTGCATGAGTCCTGGGTATAGAATCCAGGTCTTCATGCTCAAAAGACAAGTAAGTTACCAACCGAGCCATGGTCCCCAGCCTCTGTCTGTCTCTTCTTCACAGGGAACCAACTAGTTTTCTGTGAGGACATCTCAGAGCTTAGGCGTGGACATAGGAAGTGACCACATTTGTACTCGCATTGAGATGAGTGGGTTGGCAGGAGTCTGCCTGAGGCGTGTGGCTAGTTAATTCTGCTAGTTCCTTTCTACAGAAAAGTAAAGCAAAAGATTGCTAAACTGAAGAAACTCTTGCAGCTGAAAGTGCTAACCACCCAAAATAAATCATGTCAGCACAGGCCACATTTCCTGAGCAACTGGGCAGAGTGGCACCTGCCTGTCACCCTTGCATTCGGGAGACTGCGACTGGAAGATCATGAGTTCAAGGCCAGCCTGGGCTACATAGCCAGACCCTGCCTCAACACTGAGCAGAGCAAGTTTAATACAATCTTCAGCTCATTTGCACGATCCTGACCTTCATTTCACTGCACTGAAATTCACATACTTGCCTTTAGAGCATGGAGGGCAAGGTTTCAGTGTCACCACACACACACACCAGCAGCCACGCCCTTCCATGTCCACCAGCATGGCTTTTCAAAGTCACACAGGTCTGCGATAGCCTCGAGGGTCTCCTTCAGTGCGGAGGTCACGACTGTCTGGTGTGCCAGTTCCCCGGCACAGGGCGTTAAACATCCAGGAAATGGACTGTGAGATGGCTTGGTTGAAAAAGCGTTTGGGGACTGGGGTTTGATCTCTCTGTCTCTCTCTCTCTCTCTCTGGAAGGTTTATCTCTGCGGTGGTGTACTGACCTGGCTGAGCCTCAGGTTTGTGGGTCTTTGTGGACCTGCTGAGGACTGAGTGGACACACCCAGGCTAGTTCATTCCTCTGCAGGGCCTTCCTCTACACGTCACTTTCTTGCCTCACCGTCTTTCTCTTCCCCCACCAAGGAACTTGGTGTCATGCCTGCCATCGAGACCAGACTCAGACCTGCCTTGACTGACCATCTTTGACTCTTGGTCCCAGCTTACCCATGTCCCCATTCATACCTTGCCGGGCAAGGGCTCCCTCCCTCCCGTGTTTGTGTGTGTGTGTGTGTGTGTGTGTGTGTGTGTGTGTGTGTGTGTGACTTCGACACTTCTGGATGATAGTTTGTGTGGCTGCTGTTGTGTGCAGCCGTCTCCTCAGCCGTATTATTTCATGTTCTTTCTCTTCAGGGTCTCCTGACAGGTGTGTATTCCTCCCCCAGTGCCACCCTGCTGGGAGCCCATTGTGCTGTTGGGTCTCTGAGGACACTTGCGGCAGCCCTGGTGGCAGGAAGCCTTGGAAAGGCCTCAGGAAAAAAGCAGATCCGTTCTCTCCTGCTTTCCCAGAACCCAAGGGCTTCCCCTCGTGTTGTTTTTGACCCTGCGCCTGTGTCGATCTGGACTTCGATCAAAGAGGTTGTTATTGCTTTTCCTGAAATGTAGGGTGGGTCCACCAGCAGGGCTCAGGTGCTGTGGCACATCCCATTCCCGGCTGCTGCCACCTTCCCGGCGGTGTCACATACCGTGGTCCCAGAGTCTCTCTTCCCAGGGTTTGCTTCTTGGGGCTTCCATAGTGAGAGGGCTCTGATTTGTGGTCAGACAAACATCAGGAGTTTAAACACGACCCTCGAAGGTCCTGCAGAGTGCACAGGTAGGCTCCTGGGTCTCTCCGAGTCTCCCTACCTTGGGGATAGGATGCTGTCATAGTTCTTGACTTGTGAGTGTGGTCAGGGTAACTCGAGAACACAGAAGAGGCAAAGTCCCAACACCTCCCTGCCCAAATCATCCACACTATTGATGGAAGATTGTAGACATCATTCACAGGGCCCATTCCTTCTGTGAGCACCCACTTCTCTGCTTAACTCTTCTAAGTCTCAAAGGGCCCTGGTGCAGGCAGGGTCAAACCCTCAGAAACTCCCAGGTGAGGGGTAGATGGAGGTAGAGGACTTTCTCATCTACTTTTTTGAGTTTTCAACCCCTCCCAAGTTACCTGTCCCTTCCCCCTTCTTCTGGAAGCCACAGAGGAACTCAGATGGAGACACATTTGATGCCCTTCCTCTGGCAACAGCCTGGATACAGAGAAAGAAAGGGCTGTGACCAGAGTTTGTTCTGTGCATCTCCATCTTTGTGTCAACGGATGGTCTCCAGACAACACCGGAGAGCAAACTGGTGACTCCCGGCTGTCATGTGACTTATACTGAGCTGATGCTTGAAACCTGGGAGACTGGGGGTTGGTGAGAGGAGGGCTCAGGGGAGAGGCATTTGCTAAGCTGGGTGACCTGGGTTTGATCCCTGGGACTCATGTGGTATATTCCCACAAGTTTTCCTCTGACTTCTACAAGCGTGACATGACATGCACACCCCACCCCCATAACTAGATTGGTTTCAGGTACCCTCAGCTTGCCCCAGGGAAGGGTGAAGTCCCGGGGAGCCAGTCTGGACTACAGAAGACAGAGGGCACACCTTACAACTCAGATTGGAGGATGCTTAGGGTCGGAGTGACCCCAAGAACACGATACAACAGGGTCATTTGCTATGGACCCTGAAGAGTATGTTCTATGAGAAGCATTTGTCAGAACAACATCCGTGAGTCAAGAGGAAGGGCTCAGGAAGGCTCAGAACACAGGAGCATTCTACTACCAAACAGAGAGAGAGAGGCTGGGTGTTGCAGGCAGAATGTCTCAACTTCTCTGAGATCTGAACTGCTATAGTCAGTGTGACCCCTAGGGCCAACTGTGAGGACTTGGGACAGCTTTGGGGACCCGATCTGGGAGGTAGAGCTGTCAAGATTGTGTTTTGTCAAGGACTTGCTATGTATACATTGTTACAGGAGTGAAAGGCCCATTTGTTATTTCAAAGCCAAAAGAGCAAGGTGGCTGAGCCACTGCTTAGAGACTGACTGGAGTGTGGGGACATGTGGACACCTAGGTATGACTGCTAAGCTCTTAGCCTGAGGGGATCCCGTGAGAATCTGCAGGGGCTCCACACGTAATTTTGTGCCTGGATCCAGAAGCCTTAAAGGTATGGATCAAGGCAAGGCTCCCTGAACTTGGGAGAATTGTATAGGAATTTAGAGCAAACAATTTAAGGTCTTCCCAGACAGATGTTTGGCTGCCGGGATCCTGAGGCGTATTACCATTTCCCCTGCGAAAAAACTCTCCAGGAGGAAGGAGAGAGTGGCGGTCTGAGCGAAAATGGCCGCCATAAACTCAATGAGTAGCCGAATTAGGAGGCGTGGCCTCGTTGGACTAGGTGTGGCTTTGTCGGAGTGGGCGTGATCTTGTTGGGTAGGTGTGGCCTCGTTGGCGTGGGCGTGGCCTTGCTGGAAGCTGAAGCCAGGTCTAGATTCTGCCACCTGCTAATCCCGATGTAGAACTCCCAGCTCCAGCGGATCTGCCTGGGTGCTGCCATTGCTTCCCGCCATGATGATAATGGACTAAACCTCTGAATTGTAAGCCAGCTCCAAATGTTTTCCTTTATGAGTTACCACGGTCATGGTGTCTCTTCATAGTAATAAAACCCCAGGAAATACAGAGAGTTTTTATCCATTTGTTGGGATACAGAGACCAGTTTCAGAGCCTCTCAGATACCCAGTAGATATAGGAAAGACTCCGTTCCATGGGAATCAAATGTGCATGCAAGTGCGGTGAAAGCCAGACCTTTCCTTTGCGGCTGGTCCTGGCTTTCTGGAGGTTTGGTCCCGCACTGACTCCACCCCCACCCCCTCCCTCCTGGCCACCTCTAGTATCGGCCGCCTGCTGCCTCCCTTCAGTGATAGTTTGCCTCGCTCATGAATGGCCCAGGATTCCCAAGTCTGCTATTGATTTTCAGGCTGCAAACAAAAAATGCATTCATTGCCCGAGCCCAGCCGCAGTCGCACATTATCCACTTAGAGTCACGTTACAGAAATAGCTCGAAACAGCTTTGCTCGAAATGTTGGACACACAGCTACGGACAGCAAGTCTCTGTTTGGCCGTCTAGCTTGGCTCTGGGAATAGCTTTTCACGCTAATAGTGTACACACCCGTCACGTTGACACAAGCGGGGATGTCAGTATTTATTTTTACCTCGAGAAAATGATGGGGCGGGGGTGGGGGTGGGGACAGAAAGGATGAAAGAATTTCCAGAAAGGCCCATGCCAAACACTCGCCACGGCTCTGCAGGCCCCGACCTTCCCCCCCCTAGCCCTTGAATTTCTTTGGTGGAAGGAAGAGTCCGTTCTCTAACCCCGTGGAGCCTCCCTGGGGCCTCCTGGCAGGAACCGGGCCTGGCAGCAGACACAGGCTCCTCTCACCTCTGGCTGCCCTTTAACATCTTTAGGGGACCCCCCAGGCTTGTGATGTTGCCATCTCCCAGGCCCCATGTACTTGTAGAGCTCCCCCAAGTGACTCCCACAACAGCTTGGGCTGGGAGTCACTTCCTTGAGCCCCACCCCCACCCACAGATGATGAGGCAGCCCCTATCTTCCGGGTAGGACTTCAGTTCTCAATATGTGGGTTGCAGCCCCACTGGGGGGTCCCATATCAGAAGTCCCGCATATCAGCTATTTTACATCAGGATTCATAACAGTAGCGAAGTTACAGTTATGAAGTAGCAACGACGTCGTTTTATGGCTCAGGGGTCAGCACAGCCTGAAGAACTGTGTCAAAGTGTTGGTGCGCGAGGCAGGCTGGGAACCACTGAGGTAGGAGGAGGTCAGTCAAATGGCAAGCAGCTTCAGGACACGGTGCACGGAGGTCACTTCAAGGATCACTGCGGTTCCCATCTCTGCGGCGACGTCTCTAAGAGCTGGAAATCTCTCCTCCTCCATGCCCTCACACTTTGACTTCCCATATTCCCCTCTGTAATGTAGTTCTTGTACCTCAGATCCCAAGTCCCGCCACCCCAGAAACCTTCTCCTTGGTCTCAGGGCAAAAGGCACAGTCCTTGTCTGCCCCACGGGCTCTGTGGCCTGACCTCTCCCGAGTCCGCAGTAAGGTGTGCAGATCTGAAGCCCACGCCCTGCTCTCGGGGTGTGGGACCTCAGGCAGGACCTTGATTCTCTTGAGGGCTCAAACCTTCTCATCTGGGGAAGAGAGATACCTGCAGAGGCTGCCTAGGGCATAGCTGCCAGGGTCAGATGACCGCATCAGTGAATATCTTGTAAGGGTAGGGGTCCTAGACACTCATCCTGGTGTCTTTCATTTCTTCCTCCTGCCATACTTTGCTTGCTACCTGTGTCTCTCTACAATATCTGCTTCAATGGGGGCAAGAATGGGATTGTCTTCATCACTGAGCACAGGCTGGTGTTTATCAGTTAATAATGGTTACAAGAATGAACGAATGGATGGATGAGTGAGTGAGTGAATGAATTTGACTGTTGACAAGGCTTGTAGCCATCCACGTTGCCCTTGTCTTTGGGTAGGTCCCGTGGTTCTTGCTCACCACGATGACATGGCGAGCAGAATCACAGACTCTGCTTTGCTCCGGAGGTGACCTGGCAGCCTTGAGCCACACCTCTGTCTCAAGTGCACCCTGCCTATCTGTGTGTTCAAGACTTCCCTTTACGAACAACAGCCTTTTTTAGTTTTTTTCCCCCCTTATTTCTTTTGACAGAAAATTTACCCAACAGGACACCTAATGTGTTATTTTCCTGGTTCCTTCGATCGTTTCTCTGTATCTTCTTAATGTTCGCTGACTGTCCCTGAGACGGTGAATTTTGAGTTCTTGGTCAGGCAGTCTGTCACACTCCATCACTTTGGGGTTGACAGCCTGGAGTTAGGGTGTGTAAAGACTGCTTGGGTTTCCATATTCCATGTTCTGCTCTCTGCAGTCTTAGCTTCGGAGGGACTTAACCCACAGACTGGGTCCTTTTTTCTGAAGAAAAGATTTCTTTTTAATTATGTGTATGTGTGTGCATGTCTGTGTGTGCTTGTGCTAGTGCGCATGATGCCCACAGATGCCAGAAAGCGACATCAGATCTTCTGGCACTGAAATTACTCATGTTTGTGAACCATCTCTCTCTGGCCATTCGTGATCTCCATCAGCCCAAACAGAGCTATACTTTCTAGACTTTCTTTTCCTTCTATTCTCCCCGCAAAAACTGCAAACCAAATTTTCTGCCTCTGTGGATTTACCTATTCCAAACGTTTTACAGAAACAGAAGCATACAACATATGACCTATGCCTTTGCCACTTTAGCATAGTATAGGTCACTGAAACATGCCAAAACTACATATTTCTTACACTTATTTGTGCATGCATGTATGACCATGCATGTGTATGTGTGTGCATGTGTGTGTGCACATGTGTGTATATGTGTGCATGTATGTGTATGTGAGTGCATGCATGCACATGGACAGGTAGGTCAGAGGACAGTTTGCAGGAACCCGTTCCATCCTCCCACTATGCAGGTCCTGGGGATAAAACTCAGGTCGTCAGAGTTGGCAGTCTTTGCTTACCTAGCCATCTCAAAGTCTCGTTTCTTTTCACGATTGAGTAATATTCCACTGTATAGATAGGCTGTATCCTGTGTTCACTCCTTCCTCTGCTTAGGAACATTTGAGTTATTCCCACATTTTTGCTGCTGGGAACGTGTGGGTGTAGACCTTGTTGAATGTCTGCTTTGAATCCTCCTGGGTATGTAGCCGGAAGTAGGAGTTCAGGTCACACCTCCGCTCTGTGTGTCACCTCCTGAGGAGTCACCCGTAGCTCGCACAATGGCTGCTTTGAGTCTCACTCCCATTTCCGAGGTTCCTGTTGACTTCAGCTCTTCAGCTCACATGACCCTCCTCTGACCAGTGGATCATGAGTGGACACACAGGCCCAGCTGCCTCAGACAGGCCCTGGTGTAGCCTCTCAAGCAGAGGAGAAGTTTCATTGGCCACTTGGGCCTCGGTGTTGATCTATTAAATGGGGCTATCATGGTGACTCCACGGCAGCTCCCTGGGGACTAAACTAGAGGCTGAGAAGTTCTTGGAACTTGGCTCAGCACAGGAGGGAGCCAGACAGGTTTGGAGATCTCATGAGTTGCCATGTTTAGTAAAACTCCAGCAAAGGCACAGCATATAGGCACATTCCCACACGGAGGAGCCTTGGAATCCTGGACAGAGGGAAAAGACTCCCCTATGGATGGGGCTGAACTCCGACTCAGCTGGTGTCTGCCTGCTCAGAAGGTGACCGCAATAGCGTGAAGGTAAGAGAAGTGCCAGGTGTCACAGTGGTGTGAAAATTAACTGCTCTCAGATAAGGACAGTTCCCTGATTGTGTGTGTGTGTGAGAGAGAGAGGGGGGGCGGGGAGGCAGAGGGAGATGGTGAGAGCACAAACTCACTCTTACACACACACACACACACACACACACAGAGAGAGAGAGAGAGAGAGAGGCAGAAGTCAGCATCTGGAGTCTTCCTCAATTGCATTCCACCTTTTTTAAGGCAGGCTGTCTCTCTGAACCTAGAGCTCATGGATTCATTTCGGCTGCACAGCACGTCCTGGGGACCCTCCTCCTCTGCCTCCCCAGCACTGGGATTAAGGTGTGCATTGCTGCGCCTGGCTTTTTATGTGGATCCTGGGGATCTGAACTCAGGTCCTCATGTTTTCATGGTGAGACTTCATGATCAGATTTGTTTCCTCAGCCTAGCATGCCTCCAATTTCTGACAGGGACGTAGAAACAGCAATGAGCGTGAGCTGTGTTAGTGTCAAACCATGAATCATCAGTTCTGGTCTCTCTCACTACCCCAGTAATAGAACTATTTGGCAGATGGGTAAACTGAGGCTCTGAAGAGGAAAGAGATCCTGTCAGATGGTGCCAGCAAGATTCGCACCCAGATGACCTGGCTCTGAGAGCATTCTCGTTCTGTTCTACATCCTTCCTTAGATGCCTTCCCAACCCCCAAGAAAGCTCCCATATTCCCATAATCCTTTCTGATAGTGGACAGTTGAGAGCTGAAGATGTTTTGGAGACTGGGGGCCATGCAGGTTGTCTGAGGGACTCTGCCTGGAGACAGAATATGCGACTGCCCTGTTGTCTTTCCACTTTCTCTGGATGGAAAAACAAACCTTTTGTTGTTGTGATGATTTCAAAGTCCCGCCGGGCCACAAGGTGCCCGCTGGAATGCTGCGCCAGGAACACGGCGTTGTTTCAGATGCACTGAGCTTTATCAGCTCTGACCCCTGCTTATTTATGAAAAATATCTGTCTCTAAATATGGTGCTTTGAAGGTACGAGCGATAAGCCACCACGTGTGTCCCCAAAGTGACAAGATCTCGCCTGCCCGTACCCTGGCCTGTTGTGACGGGGACTGTCTCCRGGAACACCAACTTGTGTTCGGGGAATTAGTGAAATCAAAGCCTTCCGCCTCCACCCTGAGTCAGCCTAGATGGATCTGGGTGAGGGAGCGTGGGGACAACATGATGCTTCTGTGTGCTTTAGTGGAAAGAGAGCCAGGGTGAGTGTGGACTTCATAAGGCGGGGACGAGAAGTGAGCTCCGTCTCCTTTCCACTTCCAGGGCACCCTGGGTGAGGACTTGGCCAGATGTTTATGACCCCAGGTAACGGCTCTCACCTGGGCTCATAGGAGCCACCAGGTTCCACAGAGGAGGAAAGGTACCCTGCGGCCTTCTCTACCCCGAGCCCTAGACTCACGCATCCATTGACTAGCGCTGTTGGCTGCTGTCCCTGGCAGCTTGGACCATGTGGAAATATGTTCTTGTTCCAACATGATCTCTCTCTAGTTCCCAGCAAACTGGTTTCCCAGTGTAGCTCAAACCAACCCACACACATATCACACACACATACATACCCACACATATA
>BDUI01006317.1:71760-82069 GCA_002335545.1 Apodemus speciosus
AAAAAAATTGGTAAAATATTTTTTACAATCATACAACTTCTGTTATAATTACTAAAATGGGCATTTTCATCTTTCTTATAATGGAGAGTCCATAGTGGTAGATTCCTTACAATTCATCAGAAAACACACAGGTGAGATACTTCCTGGATGCCCAGTAACCACAGGATTTTACCTTCCTTCCTTCCTTCCTTATGGGGATTCCAGGCTTTGATGACCATGACCACACATAAAAGTCTATAAACCCTGCTTCCACTTGATTTAAGTAAACACAGTCAAAATTAACAACTGTTAATAGCCCAAAACATCTTCTTATGTGGGATATTACCCAAGAACTTTGAAATAACTGTATCTGCTCACATGCTTAAAAGAATTAAATCAACATATTGGTCAAAGAGGGTGCCACTTGGGTGGCACTCATTAAAATCTATCATTTGAAAGTGATACCAGAAGAAGCCAATCTGCAGCCTGGACTGGTTCTGATAAAAAGCAGGACCTGTGGGYATCCACAGCACAGCCTGGCTTTCTCAAGATGAGTTTTTACAAAGTACTCATTAGAAGAAATGAAATGTGAGCTTATTGATGCTTCCACTACTGTTCCAAGAGGTTAAGATGTTTTGTGGGGAAAGAGTTCAATTACAGATAAAGATGTTCATGGGTAAATTATTTGAACATGTCTGTTAGGAACTTGACAAAGAAGAAAGGCTACACATGTCGAATGAAGCCAGAAATGAAATGTTAACTTTGCCACTCACATGCCCGGAAAACAAGTCTTCCTGTCCTTATTTGATAGATATATCTTTGCAGAGAAGTAACAAGAAAAACTCTAGCTTCTCCATTAGTCATTTCAGTTCACATAACAAAGTGATGGCCAGAGAGGCATGCCGAAGTCATTAAGATAAGAATTAGAAGCAATAATACCACCACACTGGAAGAGGGAATAAAACTGAACCATAAAAACAAGAATATTGGCAACATTTATTATAGACTCAACTAACTAGTGTCAAAGGTTGGACTTTCTAGAGCCAGTGCCAGAAGAGACCTTCATAATTCAGTGCTTATGAAGCAGTCTTGATCAGAAACCCTAACTGGCTCAGTTTTCTTCTCTAGCTTAATTTTTCCCCAGAAAGTAATGTTGACTAACATTGCGTCCCGAGGCTGTATTAGGGAAGTGGGTCTCTGGACAGGGTTCAGATCCATCAAGAATTTCCACAATATCCAGAAAAGAAGCACGAAATCTTGAAGTCTAAAGAGGTTTATGGCCTAGCCTCCCCACCCCACCCCCCACCCCACCCCAGCCCCCCGCACACTGCCCTGTATCGCATTAGCCCCCTACAAAAAACGAGAGAGCAGAAGAGACAGAAGCACTGTTATCTCTCAGGAAGAAAACTGTCGATCAGCAAGGGTAGATGATACCAGTAAAGATGGCTTCGAGATAGCTAATCGGCAGATGCTTCACAACTTATTTCTGTTAAATGTCACTTCTCACACTCTTATGTTTCGAGCTACTCACAATTGCCAGCTTTACTAATAATCAGTGATTGTTTTATTTTGCAGTATTTTCCTTTCCCAACTTCTATTACTCTCTATATCGATTATGTCATCTGAAGTAGCTTCTCTCTACACTGGTTGTTGTCCCCGCCATACTTACCTAGAACACAGGCTTCCTGTTATCACTGTGGCTCTGGTCTCTGTCCTAGAATGGTGTCTGTGACAGCACACAGTGCTGAATAGGACATTCCCACTACCTGAACCCTGGGTTCCCAGGATTAGGAAGAAAGTTTTAAAGCTACCACTCAAAGTCTCTGCTGATTTTCTAAGAACCCAAAATGCCTTGGCTGCCATGACTCTTTTAACAACTGGGATGAGGCTGGAGCTCATCGCCATCACAATGATGTCAGTAACAACCATCCTGGCACACTGTCAGACCCTGCACTTTATACACCTCATCACCACAACAAGGTGACTAAGTACCAGCAWCCCAATCTCACGTGTGATTAAGACAGCCACAGTAACACAGCTCTAAAGCGTGAGTTAGGAGACCCAGGTCTGSTTGATGCTACAGGCCCTGTTCTTCTCTCCACCCAACATTCCAGAGCTGAACAACAACTCTGAATCCTTTCTTTTTGGTTTTCATTAGGAGACTGAGCTGCAGTCCTGTCTCTTATCCCTTACCAATTGCTGAGAATTTATAGCTACACAGCCAAATAACTTCCAACAGTAGCTTAAAGTGCCTTGTATACATGATACTAAAGGAAAACTTAGTGTGTCAAATACTTTTTCCTTTGGTCAGTGTATTTGGGGCTATCTAGGTAAAATACCATAAAGTTACTTGTGCTTGTGTGTGTGCACGCATGTGCTTGTGTACCAGCATATAAACAGGAATGTGACAGGGAGTATATTTCTGTGTTCATGAACATGTGAGCACATGTGTGTGGAAGTCAGAGGTAAGTGTTGAGAATAATTCTTCAGGAGCTAGCCACCTTGGGGTTTTGGTTTGTTATTTTGGGTTCTCTGGGTTTTTGGTTTTTTGTTTTGTTTTGAAACAGGGTCTTACCTAGTCCATCATGGCTTCAAACTCATGCAACCAAGGATAACCTTGAACTTCTTATCATCCTGCCTTAACCTCCCAAGTTCTGGGACAGATGTGTGACACCCTATCCAGCTTTACATAGTGCTAGGATCTGACCTATCCTAGGCAAGCGTTCCACCAACTGAGCCCCACCCCAGCTGCCAGCAGGTGCAGATCTCTCTGGGTCCTGGGAATGAGATGGGTGCCCTTGTGCCACACAGCAAGCACTTTACTACCCAAGCTATCTCCTTAGCCCTAAATTATTTTTATAATGCCCATATTACTTCTGTATGCATGTATGTATACATGGATGAATGCATGCATACATGGATGCATTTATGGATGGATGGATGGACAGGTGGGTAGATGGACGGATGGGTGGATGGATCTATGGATGGATGCATGAATGGATGTGTGGATCTATGGATGGATGCATGAATGGATGCATGGAGGCATGGATGGATTTGGTCTCGCTCCTTAGCTTTATCACCTAGTCTCCTACTTTCACAAGATCAAAGACCTTTAGAATAATTAAGTCAGAAAAAAATCACAATATACCAGCTAAAACTTCCCAACTCTAAAAAAGTGTCAATAAGTTGCTCAATATGCTTTTAAGATAGTGAGTTACTAAAAATTTAATTGAAAAATGCTCAGAAGAGAAAACTAAACTTATGTCTACAAAGACTAACCCCAAAATATTAAATTTGAGAATGGTAAAATTTGATAAATGAGACTTTCTTAGATTTCAAAGATAAATTAAATACAACCATTTTCAAGGGATGTGGTATTTGTGAATTAAGCCAATGTGCTTTAGGTTTTTTTTTTAATTACTGTTGCAAAACATTTTAATTAATGCATGTTTATTGCAAATACCATTAGACCTGATAGTAGCAGCTTGTCCAAATGTGAGACAAAGCCTCAGCAATTCGTTTCTGTGGAAATATATTTATTAAATTTTAACCTTATTAACTTGAGGACTATAAGTTTGGAAATGATTTTTAACCATTTGAATTTTTCCATTTGAGGTGATGCATATGTTAACAGCTCGATCTAATTATCCCACATTATACTCATAGCTACGCTTCATTTTCRTGGCAGGAACTCTTTGCACCAGGCTTTGAGAGTGATTTATAGCGTGAATGCTCTGGTTCTGGTCTTCCTCCTGGGAAAAGGTCTCACTCCAGCCTTGTGACTTCACTTGATTTTTTTGTCATTTTTTTCTTTTTCACTTATTCATTTCCTTTAATTAAAACTAAAAGCACCCTGCCCCAAAGTAAAGCACGTGTGGTCAGTCCCAGCACTTGGCTGTCCCCAGTTTCTCCATCTAGGGGGCACTAAAATAATGAACCAGATTTTAGCCAATGCTCTCTCAATTGGCAAGGTTGTCAACGTAAGGAGGTGGGAGCAGAAGGAACACAGCAGGCACCTTCCTGGGTGGGACCCCCAGTAAGCAGCCAGAGAGACTGCCGTGCAGGGGTAACAGAACCAGAATCCACATGGTTTTTCCATTTCATTAAAATTTGTATATAGTRTTCTGGTATTTTTTGTTTTGTTTCCAATAAAATCTAAAATCTTGAAAATTCATTCTAATAGTTAGATATAGCGTAAGTTTTTTATGATGATTATAATGATGCAACTTTTTGCAGTCACCTCTTACATCCCAGAATATTAGCACTAGCAGTGACCTCAAAGCCTACCAATAATCTAACTGCACTTCCTTTCTAGTGAGGAAAACTCAGAGCCTTAGATAGTGAAAGACATTTCCTTAATCATAAAACGGAGAACCAGAGCCCAGAGCCAGGCCAGCTCAGTTCCTCCGTCCCAGGAGCCTTAGCAAGCAGCAGCTGCTGTCTGTGGACTAAGTACTCATTTCATGTTTTTCTTTAATTAATACGAATATAGTAGTAATAACAGGAAAATGACTGTTTCACAGCTGACGGTACAAATGAGAATTTGCTCATTTAATCCAGTTGAATTGTCTCCTCAGGGTTGTAAAAGCACCTGAAGAAAGTAACACAGCCACCTCTTTCTTCAGGAAGGCTGTCCACCAGACTAATTATATACTTCTATTACTCTTAATGGATATAAATACCCTTCAGTACAGAAAAGCAATCCCTCTTGTCAATTATMAGTGGCTCGACCAAGCCCTGGAAGGCTGAGGTGATCCTGAGCCTGTCACTGGGTGACTGTGTCTCCAATTAGTTTTGTGCCCTTTAGTTGGCCATGTTTGGCATTTCCTTAGGTAAAGTTGGGGGAACAAAAGAAATATCTATCATCTCTATTGAAATAGCACGGCCCAGAGTTAAAAAGGTTGTTGCTGGCTCCAGACATCTATGAACGGTAGGACTTCAGTCTCCCAAGGGAACAGAGCCACCTCACTGTTTAGAGCCAAGGACCAAGAAATCACGGGGATGAACAGACACTAAGATGCATTGTTCATGATTCGAGAGTATGTATCTCACTATACAAAACTAATTAGGGAAATATCCCCRTTTACAGCATAAATTAGACTCAAGTTGGGGGTCTCTAAAGGGAAGAGAGCCCAAACATCCCTGGACCCACTTAGAGGAAAGGTAGTTCTTCCTGAAAAATTCTAACTACAATCCTTGAATCTATCAGGTTTTTCTGTGATCAAGTACTTCACTGCAAATAAAATATGAGGGAATACATCTATAATCCCAACACTTAGCAGCCCAGTACTGAGGGACCATATCTGTAATACTAACACTTAGCAGGCCCGTACCAAGGGAACACATCTGTCTTAGTTAGGGTTTTGTTGCTGTGAAGAAACACCATGACTAAAATAACTCTTAYAAAGACAAYACTTAATTCTGGCTARCTTACAGTTTCAAAGGTTGAGTCCATTATCATCAAAGTGGGAGTGTAGTAGCATCTCGGCAGGCATGGCATGGTGGAGGGGCTGAGAGTTCTACATCTTGTTCTGAAGGCAAACAGGAGAAGACCAGCTTCCAGACAGCTAGGAGGAGGTCCAGGAGCCCACCCCCACAATAAGACCACACCTCCTAATAGTACCACTCCCTGGGCCAAGCATATTCAAACCACCACAACATCTGTAATCTCAACACTTAGCGGCTCAGTACTGAGGAAACCCATCTGTAATCCCAACACTTAAAAGGAAAAGGCAGGAGATTGGGGTCTTGAGGCCAGCCTGAATACAGAATAAGTCCCACAAGACCCAGTCTCAACTAATAACGCAGTAAAAGATCAAGTAGGAAAYTGGCCTAAGAGGACRCATGCTCTTTTATTTGTTAGAATAGAACCAAGTTAGCTATAAAACCATGTTTGTACGCAATTGGGTTGATAGAACTTGTGAATACTTTGTTTCAATTTTTTATATATAAGGTAATGAGAGACACTAACCTATCATTTTTCTTGCATTGTCATCAAGGCTGGTGAGAAGTCACATGTAGTTTCATGTCACATCACAGTGACTTTATTAAAAAACAAGTGCTAGCCTCCGTCGTAGCCTTTGGAAAACTGTGGTGCCCAATGCCCTTCACCACTTCTCTTTTATGTTCATCTGCATCCTCACCTGCATCCTCACCTGCATCCTAGGCTCCTTAAGGCCAAGCGCGAACTCTCTAAGGAGAGGTTCTGAATGAGTCTCCCATCTTTCACTCTGTACTCAGCAAGATTTCAAGAAATTATATCCCTTTGCCTACCGCACAAACTGTCATCTAAAGCAAATTCATCTCACACTATTGAGCACCAATGTGAAGATGTATAACTCACTTCCACTGTATCTGGAATGCCAGCAGTCCACAGACTATGAGGACTAGGCCTGGATCTCACCTTCAGCGAGTTGCCTGGTCCAAGATACTTGCTATGTTATACCATAAGTGCCTGGCTGAGTATAAAACATCAGGTTTTGGATCCAACACAGCTGCACTAGAATCTCAACAACTCCAAGTGCCTTGCCTTTCGTCACATTAAATAAATTATCTAGTTTTAGTATTTCCCCTGAAAAATTGAATAATGAAACCTGCTTTAAAAGCTACCATTGGTAAGAGATAGTATGTTCAGTACACTGTTTTGTTTTGTTTTGACATAATTTCTAACGGATTTTTTTAACTGTAAGATTTTATTTAATTTGTTCCTTGGGAATTGGGAATGGGGTGTACAGAAGGCAAAAGGGGAGAATTTAAGTGGGTATCTAGAATTCTAGAATATGCAGAGGAAAATCAAGTCATCAAAACAGAACCCATACAAATTTTGCAAAGAAATATTTGAAAGCTCATTCTATTTGTGGAAATAAATGAACAAAAATAACACCAACAGTATTCCACACAGCCGCTCACAGTCCAGGACAGGTAGTGAAGTGACAGTGGAAAAATTTTTTTGTTTTGTTTTGTGTTTGTCTGTTTTCTTTTGTTGTTGGTCTCCTATGTAGGATTTTATGCTAAGTTTATAAACACACAGTCTAGGAATCTAATTCCTACAGTTATGTTTATGATGCACATGTAAGCTTTCAAACTTTATAAAATAGCACAACAGCTGAATTTAGACTCTTGTTCATTTTCTTGTTCACTGGTGTAAACAACATCATAGCATGATAACAGAAATATCCCTGGATGGTGATCTTAGAATATGACCTATTATAAAGCCTATTTCATAAGCAAAGGCTTTATGAGAGAGACATCAGAGTTGTGGGCTCACCAGAAGCCAGGTATCCCTTTGGCATTTAGTATAGACTTGTATGTCYCCTGCAAAAACTTCAAACTCATTGAAAACCTCCAACATCCAATTTTGAAATTAATATGATGCTCAGGAGATTCATATGCACATTAGAGTTAGAGGAACATTCATCTAGTTTTCCGTGTCATCTAGAAAGCACAGCAGCTTAAGCAAAGATTACTTAAGGACGTTATTCACAGTGTCAAAAACCAACTCCCATGTGTATGCACACCACTTCTTAGCTCTCTAGCAAGTCAAAGGGCTTGTCCATTTTCTTGACATTCTGTTTACTTCAGTGAATTATCCAAAGGAAGCGAGCAAGGTTGCAGGCAGCTTAGAACAATGTTCTAATTGTCACTAAGTGCTCAGCTGTGTCTAGACAGGGGCAACTGCTCACTCGCCCTATGCATACTCAGCTGCAGGGATATATTCTGAAAGCTCCTGCATTTAACAGCTTTGTAACTACGGCAAGCAGTTTCCGATTAGCTGCAAGTTCAGCCAGTAACTAATCAGAATTATGTGACTCTGTAGAACCTAGTACTGGGATCTAAATTCAAACTTTCACTAACATGGAATTTTACAGTCATATTTTTCAATAGTAACTCCCAGACCCTTGTCTCCAAAGCCACTCTTAAGCTTTTCAAACAGCCCCTAGATGTAACCCTTCCCTRTCTGGATCATTTTCTTTCCCATATAGCCTCTCCACTCTTCCCACAACCCACCACTCACAGAACCACAGCTGCAGAAATCCCCCTGACCGACCAGCCTTACCTGTCTCCTTGCTAAACTCTTTCCTAAATGTTTCTAAAATCTCTTCGGGAGAACAGTAAACTGGTAGAATGAACCAGCCCAACTGGCCTACTTCAGTGGAGTAGAGGAACTATGCCATTCTTATTATAAAAGCAGAAACTGKGGCACAGGACATCCTTACAAGGTRGAGATAAGCTTGGCCACAAAGCAGAACACATCAAAATAGCATTTCATGTGCTCTCAAACATGTGGTAAGAGATGACAACATTTCTGAATTTGGCGGGGGCTAAAAATTTTTTGCAACCTACTTTTTTTTCCTTTAACATTTTTTATTTTATTATTTTTCTTGGATATTTTCTTTATTTACATTTCAAATGTTTTCCCCTTCGGAAACCCCCTATCCCATCCCCCCCTACTTTTAATAAGGGCTCAACCTCTCCTCTAGCCCTCAACCCAGCAGAGGTAGTGAAAAAGTTATTAGGATGTGGGGGAAGTGGACCTATTCAGCAATAGTTCTTTGGGGGTAAGCTCAATCTTTCTCAGCAGTTCAGTCCTGTAGCAAACACCAAATATGACTCAAAAGCAGCAGACAAGTCCTCTAGGCAGGCAGATTCCACATAAGAACTAACACCTACAGTCCAGTCCTGTCAGCAAGCAGACACCGGGCAAGAACACCACAAGGCTCACCAACCAGCCTGAGGTGAGGCCTTGGAAGCGGTGAGCTGGAACCTTATAAGCAGTTCTTTGTCCAGTTTCTCTCAATGCTGAACTCAACAACGCTATACAAGGCAAACCAATACATGGGCGTCGTTAGCAAATAGCAAGGCAGAACAAACCGATGCTCAGTGCTCGTCTCCCACTGTCTGTGGAGTCGTTTATACGCCATCGAGCGTCCTTTCACGTGTTTGCTAGATCAAAACATCCTTTCCCCTGTGTCTGCTTTAGGAAAACATTCTTCCACGTGTCTGCTTTTCACCGGTGTGCCCCAGCAAACCACCATTTGACATAACTAACTTTCCAAAGAAACTAGAAGTTTCAACTTCAGGCTATCTATACTAAGCTTTCATTATTCAGATATTTCCAGTGCATAGAATAAAAGTAGTAAGGGGGGGTATGCACATGTGAATATTTAACATCTATCGCCTACACTGTTCCAATTAATCCTTTAAATACTGGATACTATTTAACAGATTGCTGCATACAAATCAAAGCATGGAGGCCTTAAAACACAGTCGTCTATTCATGATAAGGATCTTGTCATTACAACCAAATCATCACAGCCAAAGCTTAGAATGTAGCCACTCATACAAACAAATTTTCGGTGGTAGTTATCTCAGACTACATGGCAATAGTGACCCACATCCCTCCAGCCCATCCCTCCCAATTGTTCTGGGTTKCTTTTGTTTATRCTAAAGGTAAACATGAATCTTAGTCTGAGGAGGGAAAWAGGGAGACAGGGGTGACCCAAACAACCTCTGTGATATGCAGCTCCGTCACATCGTCCAAAGGCATCCAAATCAGCAAATAAATGATTCAGGCCTCAGTCTTCCTCTCAGCAAAGACCAAAACCAAAGGCTAAAACACCCTGCCTTAAAACTGAAAAGAAAGGGCTCATTTTATTGATAAAACTATGTGGATGGTTTTGTATTTACATTAACTTAAAATGTCAAACCTGTTTAAATCCAGGCCACCCGGGTTAACACTGAAGCTTCCTGGGTTTTGTACAGTGAGCAGATGGCTTTAGTCCACGTTCAACACTTAATTAAGGGATTTTTTTCCCCCAAGATTGTTCTGGAGTTCCCGTCCTCTTAGAGGTCAGCTACTGCCACATTAGCAGTCAACATCTGGCTTGAATGTTTCAACTTCTATTTTCCTTAACTCTTCTGTGAATGGCGTTCCTGTTATTCTAAACAAACTGCAGCACACTGTCCTTCTGTGGACTTGGAAGCATAATGGTTAGTGGCAGTGCAAACTGGCTGTTGGTTTTTCTAATATTATATAAYAAACTGTTATTAAAACATCCAAATTTTACTTGAACATTTTGTGTAAGTGTCAGATTCTTTTTAGTTTATAATGTAGGCATTTAAGCTTAATGTTTCAAAGGCCCCAAAGGCCAAATATTTGTCTTAAATGTAGCTATACTTAGCCAGGCAGTAGTGGCGCATGCCTGTAAATCCCAGTACTTGGGAGGCAGAGTCAGACAGATTTCTGAGTTCCAGGACAGCCTGGTCTACAGAGTGAGTTCCAGGACAGCCAGGGCTACACAGAGAGACCCTGTGTCAAAAAAAAAAAAAA
>BDUI01006317.1:83764-94216 GCA_002335545.1 Apodemus speciosus
TCTTTCTTCTTGGACAGGGTCTTACTATGTAACACTAGGTAGAGTTCCTGGCTAGTCTCAAACACAAAAATCTGCCTGCCTCTGCCTCCCTAGTCCTGGGGTTGAAGATGCATGCCACCACGCCCAGCCACTTTGTCTATAACGCTATCGTTTTCCTAGTGCCTAGAATGAAACTATGCCAAAAATCTTGGTCAAAAACTTTACATCTTATGTCAATTATTGAGACTATTGCTTATGTATATATATATCAAACACTTCAAAACCTCTTGCATGTCTCGTCTTTTTGTTTTTCTTATATTTAATAAGTGCCTAATATCTTCATTATCCATGGAAGCATCCYCAAGCTCTAGAAAATCTCCTAACCCATTTCTGCTTGTAGTTAAGTTAGAGTTCTTGTTTTGATGGGTCAGATGTGCAAGTCCTACTTCTCCCCATCCCACTTTTGGTTTGTTCTGTGCTGTTTCTGCCCTAAAGGCCAATGTCTGACCTACTAGGTTTTCACCGCCCAGTTCCCATGCTGTCTTTTTCCTTGGTTTGCTCCCAAGTTTAGGGAGGTTATATCCCTCCAGCTTTCAGGTGTTATAGGTTTAAAGTGTTCTATTCYCACAGCTGATTATTTCATTTAAACAGGCAATTTAAAAGTTGCYGACATTTTAAGAACATTGCTGTGTCCAATGCCCAAGGAGCGTTTCCCTTCCTGACCCTTSGCCTGTGTCTTGGCTTTCTTACCCTTCTAGCTCCTCAGCCTTCACTCTTAGCTCTTGAGTTTAAACTTCCCAGTACATGCTTTGGCCTGGCCTTCCTTGTTTATTATGCTAATACCAGGGAGCCCTTTTTAAACATTACATTATATATATTTAGGGTATGAGCAGCCTATCTCTCTTCTGCCCAGCTATAGGCTGCTGGCATCTTTACTCAACCAATAGTTTTAAACTAAGAAGCAAGGTCACATAGTGTTACTTTGTGTACTGTGCAGATTCTCTCATCCCTGCGGGCAACCAGACTTAGGGGCCCAGTAGTTAGCATTACAATACATATAGCAAAAGACCAAATCTCAAAGGGTTACTTCTGTCTCTTTGGTTTATCAAAGACAGAACTTGTGCTTACGTTACTTATTTAGACTTGTTGGTTTTAACTGCATTTAAACGCATTGTCACTGGGGGAACAGTGTTGCTTCTAGTAGCTGCTTTCACTGCTACTTCTAAATAGTTGAAATTTTCTGGAACTAATTCACACATTTTCTTATTTTTCATTCATTTATTAGCTGTTCTTTTTTTTTCCTATGCTACCGGATAATTTTCCAATCCTCTTATTGAATTTTCTATGTTAGCGATTACATTTTCCATATATGAAAGCTCTTGGTGTCTGTCCTTTAACCAGGCACTTAGTTTGGCATAGCCTCATCAGCCCAAGGACACAATGTCTCCTTTCCTATCAGCACTGTCAGCCCTAGTAATCCTTGCGTTCTCCTTTTTATTCTGTCTGCTTTATTTGAGATGTTTTCTTCCAAAATCTGATTATCCTCAGATGCCTTACTATATAGTTCAGAGTGAGTAAGTAAACACAAAGCTTTGGAAATCACTATGACAGGGTCACACTGCATGTCATGGGCCCACCACATTCCCTCTGAGGACATTCTGGTACTCTTGGTAAGGCGTAAGATAACAAGGCTGCCAATGTGCTGGAGCTGACCTGAGCATCGGGAACTAGAAATGTCACTGTTCAGAAGCAAAATAGCATGTTATTTCCCAGTTACCAAATCCATTTCCAGCCTTGCCTATCTTGGGGGTCAGGGTCCTTCAATTCAGAAAGTACCCAGTGTTTCTCCAGGRACCGGTTGGTACACATAGGCTGGGATGGTCCCAGGTAAGACACAGCTTCAAGGTTCTAAGTAGTTTTCAAAAAGAACACTACCCATACCACACACACCCCAGCACAGCACCCTCTCATTCCACCCTGCTTTCTTTCTATCCTCCCGAGATGAGGATGAGTCAACTTGCTCTGTCTGTCCCCTCCCATGGCCCTTAGCTTTGACCTTTCTGCGTCTGCTAAGTCATGGGCCACCCTGTCATCCACTTTCCATCTCTGTGTTTCGTGGCTTCAGGTTTATCAAAGATAGAACTTGTGTTTATGAGAAGATTGAGTACAGGATGGCGAAAGAGCAGATGTGCCTTCAGTCTGACATCTTGAAATCAGGAAAGCCAATGCCTTCCCTTCCTCTGAGTATTTGACTGTGCCGCCTGCTTTTCTAGAACCTACCTCTGCCGTTCATTACTTCCACTCTCKGGAGTCTAGCTTCAGTGGGCATTTTGTTGCACTAGCTTCCACCCAGAAAGCTTCAGCTTATTAATAATTAATAAATTCCACATCTACTTATAATGAGTGCAGCGAAACAGGACATATTCAATGTGAAATGGCTGGAACAGCTTTAGTCACAGATCCCTGCAGGCCCTGGTATCCTTGGGAAGCACACATTGTTATCCTTGTCTCTCTCCCCAGCCCCTGCTTCCAGGATATGGCCCTCTGCAGACATCTTCCCCGTTCACAAACCTCTCTGTCATTTCCATTTCTGTTACCCTACCATTCCCTCGTTGTTAGACTTCAACAGTGAGGTTCCAAAGCTGCTCCTGACACCAAGTGGCTTCTAGCCAAGGAGTCCTTCCTAGACCAGTGCCCCAATCGGGTAACTGTATAACTGCTCCCTTTATTGAGTTGTCTTATTCTGTGCACTATGTGGGTCTCACCAGAGTACTAATGGAAGTGCTAATACAGTGGAAGATGTTGACCTACCTCATCTCTACAGTCCACTGGATTCTTGTGCTCTGATGCTGTTAAGAGCCACATGTAGAGCTGGCACTTAAAGACTCTGAGAAAATGATACTATTTCCTGTCAGTCAAGATTCTGTCTCACTTCAGCAAGAGAACACTACAACCACCACCAAACCCCTCTTTACAATTATGCTCGTCTAAAAAATTTAAGGGCAAGTGTGGTCAGGACTGCTTAGAGGATCAGAAAGTATCACACATGCCCTTCTCTCCAGGAGAAGAGCACTGGGCTCAGATAGTATTGTAAAAATATAGACATCTGCTATTTCTTAAATGGGCAAATAGAAAGAGCCAAATTTTGTTTGGCTAGGCTCAAGTGTTTCTTTTTATCTTTTTTTGCTTTTCCCTTAGACAGTTATATCAAGGGTCAGAAAAATAATAGTAAGCTTCACCAATCCTCCCCTTAAAACAATAAAAATAAAAATTAAACACTTTCCCCCATCCTCTCCACTGCACTTAACTGGTCTTTAAAAATAATATTAATTAATTAACTAATTAAAAGTGACGTCTTTGACTTCAGCCATCCCTCTAGACAGAGCCATCCCTTTTTCATATGTATCAAGACTTTTATAGCTAATGAACATTCTCCTTTCCCTACCTCCCATAGAACCCGCGGCCCATCCCTGGTAAATGGCATGGAAACTCCGAAGGCCTTACCTTCTTGGCCTCCTGGTAGCAGCTGACCCTGCCACTCACATCACAAAGAATTGTCRTCCTTGTCTTTGCCGTTCCTCCTTTCTGGTTTCCCTACCTCTCGGACTACTCTTCTTTCTCTTCCGTAGGCAACAATAGTGCAGTGCCTCGCTTACTCTTGTTCCCCAGTGCTGTCCCCTGGTGGTCTCTACCTATGCTCTAACTACAATGCCTGTCTTCCCCACCCCAGAAACTTCAAAAGTCAATAAAAAAAAAAAGCCAGACACTGTGGCCTAGGCCTGTACACCAGCAGGAGGATTGTGAATTTGGGGATACCCTGGGATACCTGAGTAAACCTGAGTTAATTATATTATTGATGATCTTCAAAAGTACCTGGCAGTTGGAATAATCAGTTCACAAGTAAAGACTTGAGTAGTTCTGTATACCTGGGCTCTGTGTGCCAGGCTCTGTGTGCCTGGGCTCTGTGTGACTAGCTCTGTGTGCCTGGGCTCTGTGTGCCTGGGCTCTGTGTGCCTGGGCCCTGTGTGCCTGGGCTCTGTGTGCCTGGGCTCTGTGTGCCTGGGCCCTGTGTGCCTGGGCTCTGTGTGCCTGGGCTCTGTGTGCCTGGGCTCTGTGTGCCTGGGCTCTGTGTGCCTGGGCTCTGTGTGCCTGGGCTCTGTGTGACTAGCTCTGTGTGCCTGGGCCCTGTGTGCCTGGGCTCTGTGTGCCTGGGCTCTGTGTGACTAACTCTGTGTGACTAGCTCTGTGTGACTAGCCCTGTGTGCCTAGGTTCCTCACACCCAACACTTGGCTTTACCTCAGGCCACAGTGACATTTAGATGCCTACTCCAAGGCATCCCAGACAGTCTGAAACTTGAAAAGAATCCTTGACTCTTTGCTGGCCTCTAGCCTCATACCCAATCAATRTCCACATCCTACAGATTCTGCCCCAGATGGACCTTAAGCTCAATATCTAATTCCTTGCATTCTTATCCCTTCTCCTTGTCTTTGCTTCATCCTGCCCTTGTGCCTTATGTCCCACATTCTGCCTGTACTGGCTGGTTTTGTGTGTCAACTTGACATAAGCTGGAGGTATCACAGAGAAAGGAGCTTCAGGTGAGGAAGTGTCTCCATGAAAGCACAAGGCATTTTCTCAMTTAGTGACCAAGGGGGGAGGGCCCCTGTGGGTGGTGCCATCCCTGAGCTGGTAGTCTTGGGTTCTATAAGAAAGCAAGCTGAGCAAGCCAGGGGAAGCAAGCCAGTAARGAACATCCCTCCATGGCCTCTGCATCAGCTCCTGCTTCCTGACCTGCTTGAGCTCCAGTCCTGACTTCCTTTGGTGATGAACAGCAGTGTGGAAGTGTAAGCTGAATAAACCCTTTCCTTCCCGACTTGCTTCTTGCTTATGGTGTTTGACCACAGCAATAGAAACCCTGACTAAGACACTGCCATACACAGATCTGCAACAGTATAGATAGCCAGCCAACCCTGGACTGAAACTGAGCCAAGATGAGTCTTTTCTCCCTTAAACTGTTCATGTTGGGTATTTTGTTAAAAAATGCTTATTAAACTAACCATCAGATTTAAAATTGGGCCAGAGAAGGCATAGTTCACATATAGATTTTTTTCTTTCTCTTCTCAAAAACAAAACAAAACAAAACAAAACCAGTACTGCTGCGGTGAGCAAGCTGAATGTCCCAGGAAAAAGCCTGTTCATGGCAAGGAAAGTTTTCTCTTTTATGTCTCCCTTTCCCATGTGTAAAATTCTCACTATAAAAATGTAAGCACACTTTGTACAAAACAAGTATGGCTTGTTTTCTATCTTTTTAGTCTGCCTCTTGCTTTGTCTATTCCCAAACCATCTGTGAAGTTCAGTTTACATTCATGAGTTTAACAGAGTGGTTCTTAATCTGTGGATCGAGACTCCTTTGGGGTTCACATATCATATATCCTGCCTATCAGATATTTGTATTACAATTCGTGATATTAGCAGAATTACAGGTATGAAGTAGGAATGAAAACAATTTTATGGATGGGTCACCAAAGCATGAGGAACTGTTTTAAAGGGCCACAGCATTAGGAAGGCTGAGAATCGCTAGTTTAAAAGAACCTGCAATAACATTCCACTTGAAGCAGAATGTTCAAGTACTAATTAAATCTAAGTTCACCTGCTCCAAGCTGCAAAACCAGAGATTGATGCAAATTTGTAAAGACTTTCTGACCTCAGGTAGAATTTCTGTTTCCTTAAGGTAAGCATTTCCTCCTTGAGTAAAATATTTCAGCGACTAATCTACTTCTACCGGGTATTAACAGATATGTACTTGGTTCCTTTCTTGCCTGTTCTCTATAATTTCTGCCCATTGCCTGTCAATACTTAAGGTTTTAGGTGGAAAAAAAAGTACAAAAACACAAAAACAAAAAACAAAACAAAAACAGGCTCAACCATGAAACCTAAAATGTCTTGCTCTGAATGTATCTTGTCAAAGCTTCATGTATAATCCAAGAGCACCTCACGCGAGTCATACAGCCCTGTTGATTGGCTGGCCAGAGACTATCACAGCACTAGAGTGAGCAACCACAGGCAGAACATACATTAGGGCACGTCCCCACAGACGGTGGCTTTTCCTTTCCCTTTAAGTCAGTGTTTTGGAGTCGAGGAAGCCAGCCTGACAATCCAGAGCTGTCATGGAGGCCTGACAATCCAGAGCTGTCGTGGAGGTCTTCCAAGGCTAACATCACGGTGCTTACCTTGGATAGTCTCATTCCCAGCACGGTGAGAGTCACTAACCCAGCGCAGCAGACCAGAGCACTGGAGCTGGAGAGGCCGGAACTCGGGGGAATATTTCCATCTACCAGGCAATTCATTCCAGGTAGCTGACTAAGGCCAAAGTGTTCCTAAGAATATTTAAAAAAAAATGCCAATAGTCATTTCAGTATTGGACTCAAGAAGCAGTAGAAACTTCTATCAGTCCGCAGAAGGGAAAAGTCTACGACAGACCCAAAGCCTTTGCAGCAACTGGGGGTAAATCATTACGGTGGGAGCTACACCTGCCATCTGATCTAATGGCTCGGCCCTCTCTCATCTGGGAGGAGTCCCCTGGAGAGGACTTTTTATTTGTTCAACAAAAAGCTACTGATTCACTTACTAAATCGCCTCAAATGATTTTTCTTTGAATATCAACTGATTTGAACAAGTATAGAAAAACCATAAAGCAATTACRATTCCAGGTGCCCAGAGAGGAAGGAACCCCTAGACAGAGCAGGTGGAGCTTTGGCCTCCGGCACCTGGTGTGAGGCCTAACCCCACAGCAGCTGTTTCCAGGGAAGCTGGCCTCAGGAGGCTCTCTGAAGACAAAGAGCCCCAGCTCTACCAACTCCATTTTTTATCAAGAAAAACCTAAGCACTAGGAAGTTAAGAAACTTTCCCAAGGTAACACAAAGAACACTTGAAGACCCAAGACTCTGAGATTGTCCCCATGCAAAGAATGATGGGATGAGACCCAAGACTCTTGAGTCTCAACTGACTTCTCCACTGCTGTGAAAACTGGGGCCAACAATGTCGCCATGTTTAAATGCCTGCTAGCTATATGAGGAAATTCAGAGTTTTTACTGGAGTTATTAATGCAAYTTAACCATCTAGTAGCTTTAAAGACAGCCAGATTAGAGTTTATATGTAAATGATATTGAATGCCCCAAAAGAAGGCAGGGACATTTTTACAAACAGGAAAGACCAACGAAATTAGACTCTGGGTTAAAGGTAGAAATCTCTAATGTATTTGAACAGACCAGTAAAACCTGGATTGGGAGGTGATATATTATAATCTTCATTATTTAGGATTAAAATAAACCCAGCCTTCCCTCCTTCTCAAAGAAAAGAATGGTCTTCTTCAGAAATTTCTCAGATAATTCAAGACCAAAGTTTGAGAAACTATTACATTACCTAATTACGCATTTCATCATACATATTCTTCTAGGGAGAAATTTCAATAAGCAAGTTAGACTAACAAAAGGAACAAAACGCTGCAAATAAAAACTGCTTTTGTCCTTAATTATTTTGTCCTTTTTTTTTCTTCCTTGGCAAAAATGGGCCACAAAAGAAAAGATTCATTTGGATGTACCTCCTGATTCCAAGTCATCTAAAAATCTCCTTCCAGAAACACAAACAAATTATACACTGAAGACGTGCCACTGCCAACGCCCCTCTGTACAGAACATCAGGCAGCCCACGCAAAAGCAGCAGTCCTTGGGGAACACTATATATTTAACCATAAACTGATCCACAGACTGTCTTGGACGTGAATCATAGTTACAAACTTAGCATGCAATGTTTAAATTCAACAGCAACAGCAGACTGACAAACACAAATGAGTTGTGCCAAACATTGCAGTAGCTTTATCCCAAAAGGATAACATGTTCAATTTCACATAAACAGACTATCCCTTGGAACTTTCTAGTATTTTAATTTGAAGGTTTCTGGACTGGCTAACACTGAAATTACTTTTCTGCCAAAAGGTCATTGAACAAACCTGTGTTTTTGCACATAAGCTGTCAAACCAAAGAGGAAGGTTTTAAGTCCCTATCCAAAATAATACAAAAATATATTATATACACATATGCATATATATACATACATACATACATATATATATATATATATATACAGAGAGAGAGAGAGAGAGAGAGAGAGAGAGAGAGAAAGAGAGAGATGTCACTTTACCATATGGTACAAACAGGCATGTTGTTGCAAGGTCAGATTGCGCTGGCCTGACCAATGCTTCCAAATACTCTAATTCCCACTAATGTAGATGACAATCCAAATGATTTGAAGATTTAAAACAGGCCAATAACTTTTCCCAGAAGTTATTACCATGTGTCTGGAAAGAAAGCCACATTCTCAAGAAATGAATGCTGCACTACTAGACCAGACCTCCATGACAGCAGTCCAGGACTACACATCCCAAGTTATCCTGACAGGCTTCTGTAAGACAATGTCGATGAGTCCTAAGCTGCTTGTGAATTTCAGATAGAACCTTCAGGTCACTTGGATCATAAGCTCTCAAAAAAACAAAACAGAAAGTATGTTTACTACTTTCCTTTTGAATCATGAAGACAAAAATATTGATTTCTTAATATCCTTAATCTCTGATGTGTTACAAGACTCACTACAACTAAAATAATTATTGAATGAATGTTAATTTAAAAAATAAAAGTTAAGGGGCTGGAAAGATGGTTCAGTAGTTAAGAGCATCTGTTGCTCTTAGAGGAGGAACTGGGTTCAATTCCCACGTGGTGGCTAACAACAGTCTGTAACTCTAGTCCCAGGGGACCTGATGCCCTCTTTCGGCCTCTGTGGGCACCAGACACCCATGTGATACACAGACATACATGCAGGCAAAGCATCCACAGGCATGAAATAAAAACAAGTAGATTGTTTTTTTTTAATTATTAGAAAGTACAATTAAGAACACAGAAACACAGGAGTGGTTCTGAAATAGGACAAGCAGTAACAATGCTGGCTGCCATTCCCAAATGCTAAGGGTAACAGCAAAATGGCGTCCTGCAAACACTCTTCATTGAATTGCAGTGAATTGTTTCACAGATAAAGCCAAGATTGAACTCAAATTAGCAAAGTTGGATTATGCCCATATTCAAACCCATGGCTGCTCAACTCTTTAAGTCCCATTCCAGTACCCCTGTACCTCCCAAGAACAGAATGTAAATACTAGGACAATCTCTCTTGAAGGTGTATTTAATGATGCATAACCAGTCAAAGGAAAGACTGACCATCCCTGTGAACACAACCTAGAGACAATCACATCTCCTCCCTCCHGCCTCCTTGAAACAGAAGTCATCAAAATACAAGAAAAGCATCAATACTAAAAGGAGACCAAAAACATGGTAGAATTAATCTGGAATAGCATGACTATAATCTCAACGGCTAGTAGATGTCAAGGATTTACCTGAATTCCCTTAAATCCACATAAGAAGTAATTGTGCCACAGAGGTTTGGTCTTGTCGATACAGATGTTATTTGCTGTAGTACTGAAGTCTCTGAAAAAAGCAAGACACATTAAGTCTGTATGCCTTGAGAGGAAAAAAGAAAAAACAATGGCTGACTGCTGCCCTCTTGTGACAGGACAACGACACCGAGACTCCTTTTCTATTTACTTCAATGTGTGTCTCAGTGAACACCTTCAGACGCTAAAAACTAAAAGAGGAAGTTGTAGTAACCTTACTGACTAATCTACCTCTAACTTGCTCCTTTTATTTCCAGAAACAGCTAGGAAACAACATACTTTAGCATAATCTACATTCATCTTTCTCTTTCATGTTAGTGCTTCTTGGCTAGTATAAACCACATGAATGCTTTATCTTCTGCGCCTGCTACCAGACAGATCCCCAGTTGAAACGGAAGTTCTCCAAGTTCTCTCTTCTCCACATTCTCTGATATCCATGTAATTTGACCTTCTGTATGATTTAAGAAAAATAAATAACAAACAAAATTTATTTTAAAGAGTCTACACTGATATATAAAGTTATAAGTGGGTTGGAGAGATGGCTCAATGGTTAAGAGTGCTGACTGCTCTTCCAAAGGTTCTRAGTTCAAATCCCAGCAACCACATGGTGGCTCACAACCATCTGTAATGAGATCTGACGCCCTCTTCTGGTGTGTCTGAAGACAGCTACAGAGTACTTACATATAATAAATAAATAAATCTTAAAAATAAACAAACAAACAAATAAATAAAATTAAAATTAAAAAATAAAGTTACAAGTGAACAAGCAGCTAAATGAAGAAAAAGGAAAACTATTTTTCATAATAAAACGCCAATCTCAGTGAGATGCTAACAGTATATGAAGACAGACAGAACTGACTCCACAAAGCTGTCCTCTGACTTCCACAAATGTGCCATAGAATGCATGCCAGGCATCCACATCTCCCTCTCTCTCTCTCTCTCTCTCTCTCTCTCTCTCTCTCTCTCTCTCTCTCTC